>BQNB010147077.1:0-16487 GCA_026074375.1 Tanacetum coccineum
GGCAATGTTTGGTGAACTTGAATTTGAGACACCCTTCAATTCATGTTCATACACCTTTAAGTTGTTGTATAGATCATCAAAGTCTAACTCATCCAATCCAGGTTATCCTCGAATCATGGTAGCCACTACATGCCACACAGATGGTAGGCTTCTTAGAAACTTCAAATTTGCATCTTCAATGGACACCGTAGCATCATGTAATTCAAGCATGCTAAGAATATGCTGAAACCTTTCGTATGCTGAATCTAGTTCTTCCCTAGATCCAATAGTAAACGTCTCAAATTGTTGTTTCAACAGATTCTTTTGCATCTTCTTTGATGCTTCGTTTCCTCCAAATCTTGCTTTTATGGCTTTCCATAAAGATCTTGCATCTACAGCATCATGAAAACTGAGAAGATGTCTATCAGGTATGGCAGAAAGCAGTATATTAAGGGCTTTCTCATTGTTTCTTCTTGCGTTTGCAGCAAGTGAAGTCTTTGGTGCAGACACTGAGGGAGATGCAGGATCAGTTGTGGTTTGGTTTCCATTGGTGATTATGTCCCATAGTATGTGATCAGTGATAGCGATATACTGTCGCATCTTCATGGACCATAGGTCATATTCACCTTTCTTGATTATAGGGATTCTAAGTGCAGTAACGGACGAGGTGGGAGGGATAGGTTCTGTTTCAGACATCTTTTATGAGTTTAGAAAGATTTCGATTGATTAAAAGTTCTTCTAGATCAGAGTCTCTTCACAAGCTCTGATACCACTTGTAGGATCGATATTCCTTAATGAAACACTGATATACTGTCAACTATGCGGAATCTAGTTGGCAGTACTTAAGAAGAACACACAATAGTTTCTCAAACGATTTCTTTTATAAACCTTTTGAATCTGCCTAAATTGCAGATCCCTAAAATACAATACTAATGATTCGTGTTTTTCGTTATATCTCTTAATATCTTCCTAGAGATCCTTTTATAAACATAAGGATAACCTCTAGTAGATGTACAGTCCTTGTATGATATAAACACTAATCAATACTAATCATTAAACTAACTGTTACAAGATAATTACTAACATAACCATTTAAGTGATAATCCTTTAAGATTCCTTTATCCACGGCAGTACTTCGATCTTTGACAGTACTTCGATCTTTGACTGGCAGTACCTTGACTTTCTACTTAGCAGTACTTTGACCTTTTGCTTAGCAGTACGTTGACCTTTTGACTTGTTTTTCCCAACAACTGGAAAACAATTAAAACACACAAACAATTAAACTAACAAATATACAAGCAAACAATATACAAATATACAGGATTTTACAAAATTATACACTAATCTAAATTACACTAAACTAAAAATACTAATAAAATAAGAATTAAACAACTTCACTCCCCGACAACGGTGCCAAAACTTGATGTGTTGTTGTGTAGGTATTATTTTATGTATCAAGTTTTACTATTTATATTTTTCTGACTATACCTAAAAACAACACTTTAACGGGTAGTGTACCCGGTCAGATGGGAGTTTCATGGTAAGTAGGGTGTCGATCACTAAGAGCAAGAGCATTAATTCCTAGTTCTATTAGTATTTTAGTTGTCTATGTTAGTTCTAATTAATTCTATTATATGTTAATCCTAAGTTAAACCTAAACTAATGATAAGGGGGTTTCAGCCTGAGACACTGGCATGGGTTTGGTGGTGACTAGAATCAATTCAAGACACTTAAACACTCGCAAGCAAATTAACAAAAGATAAAAAAGCGGTCAAGTCTTATAATAGAAAGGGCTTAATCGCTTAAAAATATACTATACTTGCCACTTTTTGTCATTGTATATAGACAACTAATTTTTTTGTCATTGTGTCGTTTAACTTTTAAATTCGTGCTATTGTGTGTATTTTGTGATCATTTTACCCTCACTTTTTTCAAATTTTAAAGGGTAATATGTTCATTTTACATGCAGAAATTGTCGCAAAATACACACAATAGCACGAATTTAAAAGTTGAGCGACACAATGGCAAAAAAATAGTTGTTTACATACAATGACAAAAAGTGGCAAGTATAATACATTTTTAGGCAATTAACCAAATAGAAAACTGTATTAGCCAACATTAATTCGAATAGAATGTTGGTTTGTTTATTTAGTGCAATGATTACTTATCTCGAGGGGGCATATCATTCTTAAGACTTGGGCGGTACTTCTTCTTAAGACCTAGATACAAAGAATTCTGTCAAAATTAACGTATCCGCATAAAGCTTCCTTGGTTAATCGTTAAAATTTTAAAGGGACCAAAAGAAGTTTCCTAAAAACTTGATGGGATTCATAACTGATGCGTTTGTCGTAAGACTTCACAAGAAGTTTTATAACTCCTAGCAGGAGTTATTAATCGTTCGTGTGTAGTATAGGCAGATGAGGGTTGTTATCGTTCTCAAGGGGAATAGGTTAGGAAGGCTTGATCATAATCTAACAAAGGTCTACGGGGTTGAGAGAAGATTCTTTTTGTATATTTTTGTTTTTATGAAAGCATGTAAATATCATGGTTTGAGAGGTTGGTTTGTTTTTATCTAATTAAACTAATAATAATTCTAAACTACTTTGGTGATAACTTTATATGATAAACGAACGTATTTACTTAATCATGCACTACTACTCCTTATATTGCTTCTCCTAATCTTGTTGCTTTGTCACACTTGTGATGATCTGTGTAAGTATTTCCTAAGTCGTGAACGAATTACACGAACCCGCCGTCTATTTAATATTCCGTTAAGGCAACGTACAAGTAAGGTAGTATGAAGACTATTACAAGACCCCTAAGAGTATATTAAATGAAATTGAAATATCTTAAGAGGGATCAACTATATTTGGGGTAAGGTAGCATGAAGACTGTTACCGATGGTATCCTTTCTACATACTCGCGTTTCCCTAGACGTCTATGCCAATTTAATATCTTATGGCTAGTTTTCTAAAGCCTAACGCGCACATCCATCACAAGAAGCAACATTAAAAGGATCTACAATATAAGTTTCATGCAATCATAAGTAAATACTAATAGATCTAGCCTTGCATGGCAAATAAAGGAGAAGAACAAGAATCTATCACAAACGCATAGACATATTAAGTGATAAAGGATAAATGAAATTCACTTGATTAAATCATGTATAAGGCTGTTACAAGAGGGTTTTGACACCCTAAAAACGAGCCTAAAGGCTGCCAAATATATCTTCTAAAACTAGGGTTCGTCTCTTAAAAGTTACACACTAAAACCCTAAAAACGGATTTGTATATATAAGAAAACAAGCGCGACGGCGTCGCTTTATGTTCCTGACGCCGTCGTGCCGCAATGGTCTTATAGGGTTTTTTAAGTCGGCTTTGTTCTGATGCCGTTTAGAATTCCATGACGCTATCACTTGATAACTATAACGCCGTCGCTTGTAATTCGCGACGCCGTCTCCACGCACAGTGTGCTTTTCTTCAAGATAGTTGGTGTAGAGTCGTAGTCTTGTCCGTTTCTTCTCTAATTGAGCCAAAGTCACGTGTATTTTCTCCAAATGCCATCCAAGGGCTAAAAACACAAAAACAAACGATTAAGCACATAATCCAGGAAAAATGATTTAGGGGGTTAAATGACCCTGAAAAAGTGTATAAAATGACACCTCATCAAATACCCCTACACTTGGGATTTGCTTGTCCTCGAGCAAATAGGCTTTTCTACCTGGATAATAACAATATTGGGGGCATTTAACCTACTCTTTAAAAATAGTTTTCAACACAACCTCCTAGACCTCGTAAATAAAAGCACGGAAAGAATATACTAGCACCTCACATAAGTGATTGGGATTCTCTCATTCACTCGGGTGTATAATAAATTATAACAACTATAGGAAACGGAAAATTAACACTTATTACATGTCATAGTATATAAATTACCATAGGCTTGGTAAAGGATCAAACCTCCACCGTTAGGCGCAAGCATTAGTCATTACTATCAAAGAGGTCTTTAAAAAGGGTTGTGGGTGTAGGTGTAAGATAACATAAATGAAAATGGAAACGGATGGGATACATTTGGGGAGTGACTTTTTAGGTGAATTTGGGGTGAAAGGGTTAGCTAGTTATTTATAAGAATACACGCTGGTTGGGTTGCTAAGCCAAAGACTCGAACAAAGATATACAAACTCTACACAACTCTACATCAATCTCTTTTCTTTTTCTTTTCTGTTTTTTATATAACATAATACATCATAACTTGGGGTTTATAGATGCACCCCTACACTTGAGTTTTAGAACTCATAATTACAATCTAACTAATGACCCGAATTGAGGTGGATCAACATAACTTAAAGATCATTTGACAAACATATGGGGGTATTGACTTAACTTTTCTTCCCCATTCTTTCGCGAAATAAATACTACCATGAATCCTAATCGTTCCAAAATTGTATTTACAAGGATAAAGACTTAGCAACCGTGTACTCAATAATTAACTTGGGTTAAAACAAAAATGTACTAAAAGCGAGTACATACAAGGTAGGCTAAGGCGATTTGGGTGTAACAATTGGTTTAAGGGTTAACAATGTTCTTCATTAATAGTCTAGATTAACTAGAAAATTACGAGAACTGTAAAAAGGATGGGCTTGGAGGGGTGTACTAGGGGAGTCTTGCACTAAAAATGAGTGCGAAGCACGGGTGTGGGATAGTTATATGATCGATGTGACCATCATAACAAATACAGGTTTAAAACATGAGTTAACCCTAGTGCTTCTTATCTAGCAAATCCTAATACTTTGCGGTCTCAAGATACATCACAAAAACAAGTTCTTGAATTTAATATACTACCGGTACACTCATATAATTTAATACCGATACCAATGTTCCAGAAAAGGCGACAAAGAACATACGTACACATCCGTAACGACGGAATAGACACATATGACTGCATTCGAACCTTAACTCGAACAAGGTGAAGGTATAAACTATCTTGGGTATCGAAAATGAATACCTGAATTCCTATAGATCTAAAGGCGAACCTTACATTTTTGTGGTGGAATTCTGAGGGTGTTTGTGCTAGTCATATAAATTCCTATCCACGAGACGCTATTAATACTCGGTTTTCGTCGGTATGTGCCATAAAAAAAATTAAATTTTTGGTTAAAATTACCTTTTATGCTATGTTTTGATATATTACCCATCATTTTAAGGACAAAGCAAATAGAAATTGAAGGAATAGTTTCTAAGGCTTATTTCCCCCTCTACACTTAAGTTGAACATTGTCCCCAATGTTCTTTAGAAGTACTCGTATGAACGAATAAAGGGAAAAGAAAACAAGTAAAAGAAACTAGTACTCCCTTGGTTTGCTCAATAATGGAGAAGAAACATGCGATAACTGGTTAAATCGTCCTCCAAGAATCGTCTAATGAAACTTCCTAAGAACTTCCAAGCTTCTTCTTATCAAATATAACATGGAAATCAAAGAAACGACAACTACACCTGGCATAAAATCGGCAGGATATGATATATACAACGAAACTTTTAGGGTTGTCTCTATGAAAGCAGTAAAGATAAGATGAAAGTGATGATATAATTTTAGGTTTCTGCAGGTTTATAAGAAAAATACAAATTTTAGAGATTGTGAAAAATTATTTTTCGAAAATAATAGAAAAAGTTCAAATTTTCACACGTCTGGGGGGTTTGACACCGTCAGGAAAAATCCTGACGCGGTCGCTTGACAATCCAGATGGCGTCGCGCTATTTTCCGATGCCGTCTCCACATAACGTGAAAACTTCTCATTCGTTTTTTAGGAAAATTTTCCTGCACTCAATCTTTTTAGTTGTTTCCTGTAGAAAATACTGCGTAAAACCTGGAAATTAATCATTACAATCATATGACTCGAAACTAACGCGAATTAATCTAAACAATTTATTTTATATGTTTGAATTGGTTCTTATAAACCGGATACTTTCCCCTACACTTATTTTAAGCAAAATACCTTTGATTGTTAATAAGACGAATTTAAAAACAAAACAAAGCATGATTACAAAATATATTTCATACATACAAGAATAAACGATAAATAATTAAAACAACAAAGTCACTCCTAATATGTGGGTAAAATAAATATTATGGTTTGCCCTAACCACAAAAGCGCTTTTTTATTTATGAGTCTTGTAACTAGACTCGAAGTCACACGTCCTTACGTGACTTCTCCTTCATCAGCAATTCCAGTTAAATATTCGGGTCCAAGCTCCAGACATTCTTTGTAAAACCCTAATATTTTGCTCATCGCGTACTCCACCCCTCTTCTTTTGTCCTCCTCGTTCCTAAGGTAGACTGACTTAGTGTGCTCTCTTTCTAGGTCTGATAGCGAGTTGTACTGTTCTATCTTATGGGGCATCTTATAGGCGATTTCATTGGTCTCGTTTGTGAACCTCAATACTCCTTCGGGTGGGTCATGAGTCATGTTGGATATTTTAACAAAGGGCTTCCCTAGTACTACTTGTGACAGCCTAGGGTCTATGATTGAACTAATATCCTCAACAATCATGAAGTCTATGACGTAAGTGAAGTTTCCTACGAAGACGTGCATTCCCTTAATCCTTCCCGTAAAATTGGTTACGCTCCTATTTGGGTCACCCCTAGGGTTAAGTTTTCTTCTCATGATCTAGTTGTATAGTGTTCGGGTCATGACGTTCAGAGGGGAGTTAAAATCTATGTAGGCTTTTCCACATGCACATGTCTAATGTTGCATGGTATTTTGAGGTTTAACGAACATCCTTCTGTGATGATGGGGTTTCTTAGAAATATTGAAGGAATTGGGCCACTCATTAGGTACTTATGATATGCTAGTTCGCTCCTAGTCGGGAATATGTCAAAATACTCCATCTCTAATTCTCCTGCTTCAGCGTTTTCATCTACTTCAGGTTCCTCCTTGTAGGAATCATCGTTCTTCTTAATTATCTCAATAATCATCACGTCACTATCATCCCTTTTCGTGCAAACAAATTCTGTGTCGGATGACTGGGAACCAAGCCGAGTGATTCGAAGAATGAATTGAGTTGGTGGAGTTTTTCAGTTACGAATGAAACTGATGGATCAGGTGGTGAGGAAGGGTTGGTATTAATGTTTTTTGGGTTGTCCGTTTCTTCTCGCTCTTCTTCTTCTGGCTTGTTTTGGGATTCGTCCGGCTGCTTGGGACATATTATGATAGCGTTGATCGAACTATAGATTCGGGTTGAGCATTGAGGGTCTTCTGTTGGGTAATAACGGGCAGACAAAACTGGATAGGTAGAGTTAACATTCAGTTTCGGGTTCTTAACCGTGTCGCTGGGAAGTGCTCCCGTTATTCGATCGGTGATGCCCTTTAAGACCGTGTTAATTTTGTTGGTCATCTTGCTTTGTTGTTGTTTGTGTCACACCCCGTAAATTTTAGGTCAATATTTTAAAATATTCCGGTCATTATTTTGAATTTTATTCGTTACGTTTGAATTTAACCTAAAACCGAGAGGTTATCTCGCGTAAATCTAAAAAACGTCATCGGACGCGTTTCGGCTTTGAATTTTGATTAGTCTAGATATTATATGCATCATTTTATCTTCTCTAAGTGTTACGTAGTTTACTTTCACTCTCGATATTTATTTTTACGGTTTAGCGTATTATTTACGTTTTCTCGCGTTTTTGATCAAACGGAACCCAGGAAACCCGTAATCTCTTCGTGTAAACTATAGTTATCATTTGTCTTGAGTTTATAAGTCAAAAATTTCGTCACCCTTTCTCCCTTGCTCATTTCGAACGGCCAAACCACCAAAACCAAAAGGGATGAAGCCTTAAATTAAATATAGAGGAATCTTATCACTTTATTTTGAATTCCAAACTTCTCTTGCAAGATGGTGAAGTTTTTAGAAGCATGCACCATGTATGAGAATTATCTTGTCTTCTAGCTCATCTCTTGGACCACTATTCAACTAAGTGTAAAATAGAATCTTAATTTATTTAACAAGCTAGTGTTCAAGCTTGGTCTCCCCCTCATTGGCTCCATAAATGACGATCACACAAGCGACCAAAAGAAAGTCTTGGCACACACTTTTGTAGCCAAGTCAAGCATTAAGAACATTAACCCCTATTCGCATCTCCTTAAATACCCTCTTATAACATCTTTAAGTCATTCTCATTTTCACAAGTGGTATGTGCTATTTTACACATACCTTTTACCTTGTAAAACGAACCTAAAAGACCAAAAACATAATAAAAATGGCAAATACATGCTTGTTTTTATGTTTGTGTATGTGCAGGTACGGATATTAAAGAAATGGACAAAATCAAAACAAAAACCGACAAACACGAACACGAGAAGGAAAGAGTGCACAAGAGCTGAGAGTTTCTAGCAAAGGTCAACAAAAAGTCAAATGGTCAACCCTTGGTCAACCCATAAAAAAGACAAAACCTAGAAAATACCTAAATAAGCCTTTCCCTAATGTAAATCAAATTGCACCAAAAACACTAAATCACTACAACGTTAGTCAGACGGTCGTTATGTTTCTTATCCCATTTAAACACTTTATACACATTTACTAGTCAAATAATAAACCCATGGCCAAACTCTTTTACCGAGCCCAAGTAACTAAGTATTAAATCCCGGGTCAAAACACAATGTATAAGAAGAAAAGAGAGCGCTCAAAATCTGTTTAATGTCAACCTTCTTCCCCGCTTTTACCCTGCACACATACACTCAAATTAACCCTCGTTTAATGAAAGTTAACTCTTCTAGAAACCCATACGTCATCCCTGACGTCAAAGGGAATGACACGTTGGCAATCCCGTGCATTCTCATTGGTGGAATTAATGTGGCAGGCAATGGACGGCTTAGATCAAAGTGGTATGAAGGTAGTTATGGATCAAAGGCTATGATTAGATGATGGAGAAGCATCCCTGGATCTAGAAGACTCCTCACATCACTATAAATAAGAAGGAAGCTCACACAATAGAGGATAACTAGGAGTAGGATAGAGTAGAGTAGGTTAGAATAGCTTATTTACAGCTTATTTGTCTTTATTTAATGTAATTTTCAGTTAAAAGCCATGTAATCTTTCCTTTATTAATAAAATTGCAATTTACTTTAAAACTGTGTTTTACTTTTATGAGAATTTTGCTACATTTGATTAGAAGTTTTAAATAAGCTCTGAATAAGCTGTTTGTTGTTCACTTATATTCTCCAAGCTCAAATAAGCATCCTCAAAGCTTAATTGAGCTAAATTGATTGGATATTCAGTTTAGAAAAAGGAAACAAGCTTTTGAAAGATAAGCTAGAATTGGAAGAGCTTATAGGTTTTAGTAGTGCTTATTAATAAGCTGGGTAGGTTAAAGCTTAAATTTGATCTTATTACTCCTGTTTTGAGCAAGGAGTTGAGGTAAACACTTCTTTTTACCATTTTTAGCTTTGTTTCTTGTTTAATGCTTATTTGCTTATTGCTTGTTGCCTATTATTGTTTAGTTTTACTTAATGTTGCTTATTTTAGTTGTTTAATGCTTATTCAGTTCAATTAATAGTTTAGATCTTAGTCTACAAGGTCATTGTGTCAATAAGTTTAAAAACATCCATAAATATTAGCCTTAGATGGTTAAGCCTTTTTGAACTGCCTTATTTGGTTGCTTAAATTCAGCTTATTATGTCTGCTTTTAGCTTTGTAGTATCTGGTATTAATAATTTGAGCTTTAAATTTCAAATTCATAAGCTGAAAATAGGTTTTAGTGATTTAAAGGGCTGTTTGGCTTATGACAGTATTAACTTAAGTTAGTACTGTCAAAGCCTTTATAGTATTTTTAATCAATCTAAAACTTCATATTTGAGTTTATGAAATTGAGTCTTAGGTTCAAATTGATAGTGATCATGTTTGTGTAATCCGTTAGCATTAGATATAGTTCATTAACATTTCTAGCTCAGATTGTTCGTTGCTAAATTAGTCTCTCTATTTGCTTTTCTTTTGATGTTTAAAATATGCAGAAACCAAGTTTTGTAGCCTGCACTTGGTAGTTTTGAGATTTGGTCATATTTTGTGTAAATTGCATCAGCAACAAAAATAGACAAACTGCCATTTTTAAGCTTAATTTTCAGAGGGTAAAAGTAGTTTTTAGTTTTTGATTTTTATAGCACAAATAAATTTTAGGCCATTCTAGATAGATTAAGACTTATTTTAGTTTAAAAAGCTTATTTGAATACCTGTTTTAGATCTGCAATTTTGCTTTTTGTCTTTTTATTCAATAACTAAAAGTATAGTAAAATGAACTTTCAGCTTTTTCATTAAGCTTTTTCCTTAAGCATTTGATTTTCAAAATAGTTTTTAAAAGTTGTTTTAAGTAGCTTTTAGGTTAAGGGTTAAGTAGGTATAAAGCTTATGGCCATAAGGATCTTTAAGCTTATTTAAAAATAAGCTCAAAGTTGCCCTTATTGCCTGTTTGGTTAACAGATTTTTACCAAACTGCTTATTTGAGATTTTTAGCTTATAAGTCCTTAGTTTTTGCTTAATACCTGTTCAAACTAGCTTATTAGGTTAATTTTTAGTAGTGCATAGCTTATTAAGGTTAGTTTTTAGCTTATTTTGTCTTTTCTTAAAAATCCAAAAACTTAGTTAAAAGTTAAAAGTAGCTATTTCAAGTAGCGTTTTCTTAGCTTAATTAGATTTCAAAATACTTTTTAAAAGTAGTTTTAGATAACTTTTAGGTCATAGTTTAAGCTAGTACAAGCCAAATTTCCATAAGGATCTGTTTGTGTGCTTAAAATTATGCTCTCAAATCTAGCATTTAGGCTGTTTGGTTCTCAGTTTTAGTATAAGAGCTTATTTGTTTTTCAGCTTATGGCTTATACATTATGCTCATTTCTAGTTCAGTTTAGCTTATTAGGTTAGTTTTAGGATAGTGATAACCTATTTAGTTCTAGCTTTAGCTTATATCCGTGTTTAGCTTATCAAAGTTTTGTTAAAATGATAGTTAAGTGCTTTTTGTCTGTTTTTAAGTCAATTTTCCAGCTTATTTTCTAGCTTTTACAAAAAGTATTTTTCATAAGTTTTGCTTATTTTCATCTGATTTACAACTCTGCTTTTTTAATTTTTTGCAAAAATAAAAAAAAAGGAAGAGAGGAAGTCAGGGGTGAGCAAGGCTCGAACCCCTGACCTCTACCCTCCTCACCTTTTATAACACAACACACACCACACACTCACTACCACTGCGCCCTTGGGACTTTTACGTCCTAAGGTGCAGTGGTTATTCTTTTAACCACTTTTTAGTAATAAGTATTTCGTAGCTTATTTTTATTTTTAGGAGCTTATTCGTAAAATCTCTAACTGAGCTTATATTTTTCACATAATCTACTCTTCATAAGCTACTTTTCAGTATTTTTCCATAATTTTTAGGATAAGTTTAGTATTTTTCGTGAATTAACTTTCTTAAAAACTTTAAAAAATCATAAAAAATAGAAAAATAATCAAAAAAATAAAATTCTTTTTTCTAAAATTTTCTTTTATCATATTAGGTTTGAAATTTACTTTCGTAGGATTAATATTTTGTAATTTCACTTTTTAAAGAACGGGATTTCGTTCCCGTTCTCGTTTTCTTCATTTTTCAACTTTAAGTGTTCAATAATAAAAAAAAAATATAATTTCTTTTAATGTAGGATTTATTTTTAGAAGTTTGCAATTTTAAAATTGAATTTATTATGCTTGCTTATTTGTCTCGTTTTAAATACTCATTTTTGTTTAATGCTTTACATGTTTAATTATTTTTATTGCTTTGCTCGTTTTTATGTATTTTATTTACTTTTTCAATATGTCAAGTAGGATTTAGGAACCCAAATCAAAATCATTTTAAACCATTCAAAACGCGCGATCACGGACTTAACCGATTTTCAATTCACACTTCGCCGAGGGAAAACGACCCGGGAGGTTTTTGAGACAACTTTGGTTAGAAGTTTGTTTCTCGAACCCGACGGAAAATACTATCTATACTATTATTGATTATCTTCCTTATTATTACGTATTTATATATTATATATATGTATCAAAAGGGTGGATCAATTTTTGGCGCCGTTGCCGGGGAAGTGTGTTACGACTATCGTGTTTCGTTCGAAGATTAGTGTTTTGAAGAACCTTCCTCATGAAGTTATCACTTTCCGTTTGTGAATATTTTTCTATTTTATAAATATAAAAATAATAATACAAAAGTATTTTATTTCCATTTTAATTTCTTTTATATAATTTTTTTTAAAAAAAATACCAAAAATATTTTTCTTTGTTATTTTTATTTCTTTTCTTATGTATTATTTTCAAAATCTAAAAATATTCCCCACCTAAAGGGAGAAAGGGTTATCCTAATAGCGCCCGCGCTTACCAAACACCTACTCCTCCGCTTTCTTGGTAGCGTATTTTTATGAGAGAGCTACCGTGCACGTATTAATTTTTTGGTTACCAAATTTTTTTTTTATTTTAAATTCCTTTTCTTATGAATTATATTTCAAAAGCCCAAAAAATTCTCCGTTACCAACTCTTATCCTTTAATTCTTTTTTTCTTATCCTCTATATTGTTTTAAATCTTTCTTATGGACTCATTTAACCAAACGTGAGTGTAACGGTGGGACAACCATGTGAGGACTTTTATTGATTATCTATGTTACATGTACGGTATGTGGTGTTAATCTTCTACTTGGAACCTTTTAAATTGCACTTAGGTGGATGGATAGCCAGTCACTTGATGTGGGTGTGAAGGCCCGTTAAAGGAGATTTTGTTCTTATTTGCGCTTCAGAGATGAAAGTCATATCGATTATAATCCAAATTCCGAATTCTTTAATGAATCATCATAATTTTCGACTACTCTTCCACACCCCTAGTACGAGACGAATATTTGTGAGTTATGTGCAAACGATGCTCATTATGATTATGATTGTTCGCCTCTTGTTCCGTTTGTTTACAATCAGAACCCGTGCTTCGATCAAAACTTCGATAATAATTTTCCACTAACTTCACCAAGTTTTCCACAAAAATATATTTGTTTGTGAGAACTGCGAGGGTTCTCACGCGACTTTTCAGTGTCAACCGATGAACCAAAATCTATCTAATTCTAATTCTTCCGGTTTTGACAAATTTCAACCCCCGCAGTATCCCGTCATTTATAATTCTCCTCAAAAACGGTGAAGAAGTTGTTTGCAAAGCTAGAGAAGACTTAATGAAAGCCATTTACACCTTCTTAAGGAAGTTTAGTCGTATACCTTTTGGAGTAACACCAAAGGTTTTATTGATAGCTTGGGAAAGATTTGGCGAAATTAAGCATGCTTTTACGGACAAACAATATCAACAAGAAGATATTCAAGAATTGATGAGTAAACTCCTTCAAGATGTGCGAAATATTAATGAGGAGCTTTCAGAATTTATTAATAGTCCAAGCTGGAATCGTCCTACCTTCTATAATGATGATGATGAGTATACTGTTATATATAGAAAGCCTAAAGTAATCACACCAGACTTACCGACCGAGGAGCCCGATAACTCTCTAAGTATGGGGGACGAGCATCTTAACATTATTCCGGAAACGGAAAAGACTAGTGTTGAGAACCTTGTCCCAATCCCAAGTGAGTTTAAGGGTATTTTCAAAGATATTTGTGATGTGCCGTCTTGTGATCATTGGAGCTGAATGTGGACTTATTAACAATCTTGTGCTTAGTTGAGATAGTTTCGATTCACAAGATTACTATCTCCTAAGATTGATTTTCTTCCCGAGGAGTTCGTCGGTGAACTCGATTTTATTGATTCAATTTTACCAGGAATTGATGAAGACGATTTTGATGAAGACGATTTTGATGAAGAAGATTTTGATGAAGAAGAAGGAGAAAATAACAATGATATTCTTCAAATAGAGGACGAGATTCTTCGTGAGAAATTATTAAACGTCAATCTTCTCGTTGATAAGATCGAAGCATTAAAACTCACTCCGTTTATTCCTTTTGTGCTTGAAAATCCCTCCTCTTCTCCTATTCCAGTTGTGGATAGTGACTTTCTTGTAGAGGAGGTTGATACATTTCTTGTTTCGGAAGACTCGATACCTTCGGGTATTGAGAGCGATTTAGACTCGGAGGGGGATATCGTTTTTCTTGATAACTTACTTAATGATGACCTATTCTGATTAAACGTTGGGACATAACGACCCGGGAACACTCTATACTGCTTCCGGTTTCATTGGTCTCGCGGATTCTGATCCTTGTTGTGTATCTATATTTATTGGTATATATTGAGGGGTGAGTTTTCGCGAGTCAACGATTCCTTCACATTTTTCATTCAGACTTTTCTTTCATTTCTCACCTACCCTGAGGATTCTCCTTTACTTCTCTCCACCGGGAGTGAAGACACCATTTTTGACCCCGGCATCTCCACTTAGAACCGGTGGCATCTCATCGGGATGTAACTTTCATGTGCGTTAATGTTTATCTAAACATTAATGAAAGCCCGATTGAGATTTTCTCTTCCATTTGCTCCCCCATGGACAACTTAATTCGGGGTCGAGTCAAGCTCGTAACTCGATTAACAAAAACAAGCGTTTCTATCTTCTTATCTATTTTCTAACATTTGATGTGAGGAGGCCCGCCTCTTCCTTTTCTCGTGTTTCGTTTTTGTGGTTTTTTGTTCAGGATTGCCCGAATTTTAAAGACTCTCTTGCTCGGTGTTTTGTCCATCGTTCACTCGCTCTTCAAATCTTTCACATACTTATATTGGGAATCCGATATCCTAATCTTATCGACTAATGTTTATCTTTAGCATACTTAATAAACTGCTTTAGATTTGCGTAGAAACCCCTTTATATCAAGATTATGCATTGAAATTAGTATGAGGGTATCAATCTCACATTGAGGACAATGTGTAGTTTTAGTATGGGGGAATCTATCGATTTGATTATAAATGCGGCCATTGTTCTCATGTAACCCGTTTTTTCCACCAAAAATATATGATTTAAGTGAAAATAGCAAAATTTAAATAAATTTGTGCATAATAAAGTGAAAAAAGAAAAGAAAAAAAAAGTGATAAGTGTTGTGACACAAATAAATGTGAGAACAAGAAATAAATTTTGATCTGACCGGTTTTATACCTTAGCTTTTTCCTTGACATATTTAAATCGAGTTTGTTGCTAGTCATATGTAGGCTTATCCATTATGTCGAGCTATGTGACATTGTTTAAAGTGTCGAATCTTAATTCGCTAGGCTAACATTCGCGAGTCTCTTTTCATAGAGATTTTAAATTGCGAAGACGAAGATGGATAGGTTCTTTATAAGTCATGATATTAAACGGAGAAGTATTGGTTGTCTTCAACCATAAGTATTAAATTTGCTTTTCCTTCCCATTAGTGTCTCACTGATATGCATAAATGTTTAATAAAATAAGTTGTACGTTCAACTTAAATTTAGTAACAATTCATTGATTTGGAGGTCGATGATTTCAAATTTTGGCTTAATATATCACCTCATGTTTATTGCTTTACTTATACCTTAAAGAGCCTTAGAGTATATGGTATGAGTAAAGTTAATCATTTTATTACTTTTTGCCTTAAAGAGCCTTCGGGTATATGGCATAAGTAGTACTAATCATGAAATTATTTGTACCTTAAAAAGCCTTAGGGTATATGGTACTTATAAAATTAGTGATTATGTTGCTTAGTTGTTTGCACCTTAAAGAGCCTAAGGGTATATGGTGTAAATAATATTACTTGATTTATGTCTTAAAGAGCCTTAGGGTATATGACATGAATTATGGCAAAAGCAACAAAAGCCAAATTTCGTTCACTTCATCGGTTTTTCAAGGATAAGGGTGGAAGCTAAACTTTATTTTCAACCGTCCTGCTTTATTTTTGGATTAATAAATATCAAAACAAGTCTTAAAGTGCCTTCGGGTATATGACTTAAGTAAAATCTTGAGATACAAATTTAGGATTTACGGGAGGAAAAGTAAGTACACAAATAGTACTTATGAGTAGTATTAGTATCATGACTTGTATTTGACAATGATCTTGTTTTTAAGCTTAGTATGGAAAAGTGAAAGTTGGGGACGATGAATTTATTTTGCTTGTTTAATGATCCTAAGTATTATCAAGAATAATGAAAGCACAATAATAAGAAGTGTTGAAGTATGGAAAGTAATGAAAAATATATATATATAAATGTATAATAAAAAATGTTGAAAATGGAAAAATGGGGCGTTTCATAACTTTTGATTCCTTAATCCCTTTAGATGAGCACTTTGCTACTTTTTGAGGTGATTAGTTTAAGGGGATTGGAAATTTTAGTTTTAAGCGAGTATTTATTACATTGCGTGAGGACACAGCAATACCTTAGTATGGGGGAATTTGGTATGTGCTATTTTACACATACTTTTTACCTTGTAAAACGAACCCAAAAGACCAAAAACATAATAAAAATGGCAAAACATGCTTATTTTTGTGTTTGTGTATGTGCAGGTACGGATATTAAAGAAATGGACA
>BQNB010147078.1:0-12813 GCA_026074375.1 Tanacetum coccineum
GAAGTCAGGTGCTCCCGTATTGGCTCCCTCTACATTCCCATTGACTCCCTCTACACCCCCATTAGCTCCCATACCTTGGTCATTTCCTTGACCATTCAAATCATTAACACGCTCATCATTACCTTCCCTAGGTCTTCTAACGCTTCCACCTTTACCAACCCGTACACCCGTTCCCCCTCCTAGTGATTCGGCAGCAAGCCGGCCAGCACTTCGGGTCCTCATTCTTGGCGGCATTATCTATACAAGGGAGAACATGGGCAACGTTAGGTAAGTAGGGAGACTAATATATATATATATATATACATATATATATATATATATAGAATATCTTAATATATATATATACAAATATACACATAACACCACCCTATGGTGTCAACATCGATTTGTGTGAACAACATTACTAAGTATGAGTGAGTTGTGATACGCTTATAACTACGTTGGCCACCGTACTTATTTTCGCATCCTTTCCTCGTCATATTTAATATTGAGCTCACACATTTCAATGACTAACATAACCGCGAACACACAAAAGCGGAAAACCGCACACATAGATCCTATATGCAACTAAACGACGGATCTTATGTTATAGTCTAGGCCAATCCACTTAGTTCTCTATAACCTTGGCTCTGATAACCAATTTGTCACACCCCGACAATATCAGAAACTCAAGAATGCAACATAATGATCAATCATAACACAAGGTATAAAATAGAGAAAACTAGATTGCAAAATCTCCAAGTGCTACGAAGACCATCAACCTCGAACAACCTCGAGTGATGTCCCAATTCGCAACTAAATCCACAATCTCTTACATTCATTCCAAAGCCCTCACAAGGGTCTAAAATACAAACTTAATCCAAACATCTAAATACTAAAATCAAAACAACAAGCAAGCAAGACTTCACACGAAAATCCACTCGGGATACTTCTAAGTCTGCTATCACAATCACCAAACTATTCCTCTTTTACTTCACCTGAAAATGATACTCAAAAACGTCAACAATAATGTTGGTGAGCTTGTAGGTTTGACCTTAAACCCAAAAGCTGTGCCAATATTTCAACAGTGGACAATAGTGCTATATGACAGTGAATATATGTTAACAATCTAAGACATAGCATCTCCGCTAGTCAATCACAATATGTCACTTACGCACCTAAAGGGCCTACCAGCTGGAGCACTAATATTAGGGCAGGACCTCACACAAACTTAGGTAGGCGTACCCATCCGCTCCCTTAATCACATAAATACTGGGTAGGCGTACCCATCCGATCCCAAAATATCACAACACTGGGTAGGCGTACCCATCCGATCCCATAATCATGCATTACATAATATTCACATAGCAGTCATATGCACATATCTTGTCCCAAAACAAAACCACATTTCACACAGATCAATTCAAAACATTTCAAAACACATTTGAGTATCATTTTCCTCCAATGGAAAAATAGTAAAAAGTGAGGCTACGAGAACTCACCTTAAGCAAGTCTTTAGCAACCAAATCTCAATCGCACAAGTAAATGCAGCGACGCCCGCACACGACCTAGTCCAGTTAATGTCCCAATTTAATCATCCAATCCCAAAACAATCTTTACGTTTGATGCATAGAGTTTTAGACGCGTTGTACAATTACCCAAAACAGTTTAGTGGTGTGATGGTTGACGACTTATTTCCACAATTATAACAATCTCATTCCCCGATAATACATACTTATACTATTTAGAGAAAATGGATAAGTAATTTAAGTAGATATTTATAATTATTAATTATAAATATATCTCGACAAGTCCCTTCGGTACACCTTAGTCACTTCAAAATAATCTTAATACGGTTGAAAATGAAACGTTTACTCATAATAAACATATTAGAGAAGTTTCGAGAAAAATTGAAAAATTATATTTTTCGTGTTTTAGTGAATTTATTAAATAAATAAAATAATTTAAATAATATTTTATTATTTAAAAATCAAAAATCATGATTTTAAGAAAAATTCTAAGTATAAAATTTTTATGAAATTTCGACATGACCCGTACGCTCATACAACGTTTTCCAAGGTTTAAAACCTTATTTTCAACATTTTTCACAAATTCGACACTTTTCGACAAAATTCTAAAATCTCAATCTTTAACGCTTACCAACACGTTTTTCCAAAAATATCGTTCAATATCACTTTGTAAATACATTTCCACTTTCAAAAGTCCGTCAAAACTCTCATAACTACTAAATATCGTTTATTGGGCTTTAAGGCCCAACAAGGGTCCATTAAGACATTTATAAGTCCAAAATACGATCCAAGTCCAAAACCAAGGTCCATTTACATATATAAGTATATACTTATATGTAGAAAATAATCCGGACCACAATAAGCCCTCCCATTAAGCCGCGGCTTAAATAGACTTATTGGGTCGTGAGTCCAATAGCTCAAAAATACGTATATTAGGCTTGAAAATAAGCTACGTATCGCTCTTGGTTACTACCATAAGACTCAAAAATAGTCCACAACATACGCCATAACACAAAAATAATCAAAATCACTTTCCTAGTGATTTTGGAAAGATTTCGTGGCATATAAGCCCAAAATAAGCCAAGAAATAGCTTAAAAATAAGCCCGAATAAGCTACACAAGCTACTATCAAAAATAAGCATTCTTTGCATTATTATTATTCAACCAATCACGCACCAACGACTCAAATACAAAAAAACCATCTTTTTCCTTTTCTTTTTTACCGAACCAACATACCCTTTTTCTCGTCGGTTCGCTTCCAAAAATCAATTCCTAACGATCAATGGTACAAACTAACATCTATGCATCAAAATAAACCCAAAAGGACAAACGAAATTTAAATTTGAAAACTTACAAGAAAATCTTCAAAAATGTATATTTCAACACGAACCGGACAACCCAAACGTTGTTTAAATGAACACCCAAACACTCGTATCAACCCGGAATATCACGTTCTCGATCAAAGTTGGAATTTTTATGGTGGTTTGTTGTTGGTGAGGTCGGACGAACACACACACACACACTCTTAGGTGTGTGGTTTTTTTTAAATGAAACGGATAAGGAATATGGGGAAGAAAAATGGTATCTCTATGTTAATCCTTAGACAGTTAGTAAAATTAAGTCATCTTGTCTCCCCTCCCTTACTTGTAACCATTAAGCAGCGTATGGCGGAATCGGTCTTTCTTTTCGTGTCGGGATCACTTAAATACGCGTAAAACTCAACCGTAAAATTTACCCCAAAGTTAATTAGCATTTTTATTCACTTTAAAAATACTTTTCCATTAACCTAGAGTATTTACACGACATATTTTTCACTTTACACCATTCAAAACTCATTTGGACATTAACGGATGTGTCAGACTCGTTTTTCGGCATTTCTCAACGGGTCGAACCACCCGGAATACGAATAACACAATAATACCTTCCAAAAGGGATTATTAATCACAATAAACCTAAAATCATCACATATCTCATAAAATCACCACCGTCAACACGGTACAAAATCTGAATAAACTGACAAAAGTTAAATAGTCAAAGGACTATTAATGAATATTCAGAACACAAAAAGGGCAAAGGTTACACGTATCTTGTGAAGTGAAAGCACATACTTCCTCTCCTCAGAATTCCAATACTTTAAGAAAAAAAATCTTTATTGTATAGATACCTTGGAGGTTCATTTGGATTTCTCTGGCGAACCGATAGAAAAACATCGAGCATTATGGCTTTGATCATCTTAATATCTCTTGACTGCTTTCCCACACTATCTGATTCTCTAATATTGTTCTTCAATTATCTTTAACATGGTAGGCATATTCTTCAGCGTCTTTAAACTGATTACTCATCATGTCTCTTAATGTAGCCTCTATTCTTTCATGATCAAAGATAGTTGGTACACGCTTATCAACATTATGAAACTCTTCAATTAGCTCAGGAGTTTCATCCTCTAGAATCACCTCATCTTCATCAATAATTGTATCCTCAACCCATGCATCCTATTCTTGTTGTTGTTGATGATGTTCAGATGCAAAAGTTTTGGATATCTAAACTGGTTGTTTTGATGAAGAGCCGCTTGCAGATTTTGAGCCTCTTGATGTCTTTTGCCTTTTCACTTTTTTCTCCCCCTTAGGAGGAGCATCATCTTACAGATGGTCATCGTTATCTCGTTTGCAAAAAGCATCTGTTCAACAAGGACTAGTTGAGACGAAAGACTTTTCAAACTTACGCTTAAGAACATCCTACAACTCTGGATCAGTAACTTAAGCTTGAAGATCTGTCTTCATCTTCAAATACAGTTGGTGTTGTAGCAGTTGAAGTACTCGTTATAGGATGAACATTAATAACATTGTTCTTCATGTGAATCTTGAAAAGTTCTTCAATTATCTTTGGCGCATGATCAGCAAATTCTTTAGAAATCAGGGCAGGTACAATAGCTTATGAAGCTTCTCGTTCTTTCTTGACAGCATCAGCTACGATTCTTGGAAGATTGTCCTCAATCTGATCATTGGTAGCATTTGAAGCAATCTTAGGAACAATGTCATGAAGGACGTCATCCACTCTTTCTTTAATACCCTGAAACTCAAGGTTAATAACATATTTCTTTTCCATCTGCTTGATCATAAAACCTTGACGCCTGCATATCCTGTGAAGAGCTCCTGGAATATGTGAGTGTCGTTTGGAAATAAGTTTTGATTTGCGTCGATCTTGAGATGAAGTAGTCGGTGTTAGTAATACATAAGCCGTCAATTCTAGAGTAATAGTCTTATCCAAAGATAAGTCATTCCTAGGGGATCTAGGGGGTGACTGTGACAACCGCGATTTAGCCAGGTTAGTTTAACCGTTAGTGTTAACCTAGCTAGCTTTATGTGTTTTAAGTTATGTGCTTAAGTCAATTTTGGTGTTTTATGTGATATGATATGTGTGTCAATATATGTGCTTATGGGTATAAAAATGGATGATTTAGTCATTCTATTTCGAATTTGATAATGAATTTGAGCATTAGTGCGGTTGAGATTTTGAGCGTTTGAGGAATTGGTGTTATCGAATGTGAATCGTTGGTTCGGGTATAGATTATTTAGTGTGTTAAGATTTTTATAGTTTGATTATGAAGTAATAAATAAATCTAGTTAGTAAATTATATAGTAGTATAGATGTCTTAATTTTGAGTAGTATTAGTGTTTAATTTAAATTATGTATTTATTTAAAGGTTTAGAGTAAATATGTAATAAATAATTTTGTTTACAAATATATATATATTTTATAAAAATAACATAGGGACCGAATTTTTTAGTAAAATAAAAATAAATTAAATTTACAAGGGGTGTTGTGTGGATCGGGTAGCAAAAGAAAAAAAAAAGGGGAAGCCCAAGTCCAAGTAGGATACAAACTAGTATTTTATAAAAGTAAAATTGTATTCCCTTTTCCTTTTTTTATATGTCGAACCCTACTCCAACCATAGCCACCATTGTTAGTTTTTGAAGCTTCAAAGAATTTAAGGTTTGATCTCTTGTTAAATTTTAAGTCAGTTTAGTTTTTATATCTTAATCACACATATTTTTAATCATTGTTTTAATTATGTAACAATTGAATTGATGGATTAGGTTATTGTAAATAATCCGTAATTAGGATGTTTTGATCATCAAAAATCATTTTAGGGATAATAATTAGGGTTTTGGATAAGTTAATTAGGGTTAATTATGCTAAATTCGGAATAAAATTTGGGCAGAATTTTAGGTCATCTTGCGAGAGCCATAACTTAGTCATACGGATAGCTTTTATTGAGCCTAAAATTAACTATAGAGAGTCTTACTTTTATACCCTCTTGTTTCATGAATAAAAATGATTTGGAAGTCAGTTCAAAATACTTTACAGTTTTCGTTGTCACGAATCTGAGTTTTTGGGGCAGATTTGAGTTGTGTTTGTGAGGTCAAAAAACCATTATCATATATTTTTTTAATATATGAAAAAGTAGCATGGTTCATGATGTTAGGAACCCCCTGAATTTTTATAGATTTTTCCCCGTGTTATATATGCGGTCTGATCAAGTCAACTTTTAAGAGTTCCGATCAGGTCATTCTTATCGGCGCAACACTGACCTCTCTCTTTATCTAATGTAGATCCCAGTATAATACATGACCTGAATTATTTTTACCACTATCTTTACGCTTTGTCTATATCTATAGTCGCTGTGCCCCTCAAAACACACTCGCGGCGCTCATTCTATCTGCTCCTCCCCCACCTACCCCTGCGGCCAATGGAACTGGGGCACTACCCGCGACACCCCATCCGCCAACGTCGCTTATCCCAGTTACACACCACCTATTTCGTTTGATCGTAGTATCTTTATTTGTAGTCATGGAAAGTGACAACAAAATTCTACCTCAAAAGACTGGATGAAAATCGGAATAAAAGGATTAGAGTATTTTGGGTTTATAAATAAGGTTAAGGAAGTTGTTTGTAAAAAGGGTTTTTTTTTTTAAAGATTTGTATAGAATAGTAGTCATCAATAGTTGTTACATCATCTGGGCATTTTAGCCTAGAATGGTGTTGTAAACAAGTGTTCTTATTTATGTTTAGTTGATTTAAAGGAATTCGTGAAGTAGTTGTGCATTAGGTGAGTTTCATAGTCCCTCTTTTTACATTGCTTTTAAATTGGGATGGAAATATTGTCGAGTTACCCAATAAATCACTTCACTACATTAAAGATTAACAAGAAATAAGTAGGAGGTGAGAAGATTTGTAGAGAGAGAAAGTAGTGAGAGAAAGTCAAGAGAGAAAAATGGAATGGTTGATTTACTTGCAAGAAAGAATGTTTACAAATGAACCAACACCCTCTCCATCCTTGGAGAGGGGTATTTATAGTGAAGACCTTAAAAGGCTTGCATGCCTTTAGTAATTTACGGGACGGGCTTCGGTTTAATGGGCTTTCGCCGATACACCTGTGACGATAGATTACATTTACGAGCCCGTTTACACCTTCTAGCCTATTACAATGTTTAATTAATTAAGTGACCGAGACTATTATAACTGACCGAACTTCCTTGTTCGAACTCACTATTTTTGAGGCTACAACAATCTTCCCCGAAGTGAGTTCATTGTGACACTCCTTCGTGAGATTCATGAGATGCTTTAGTCGTGTAGCACTTGTTATCTTCATGTCTCTAGTCGACGTTGACTAGGCTTGTTCTTCAATGCTTTCTGTGATCTTTGTTCTTAGCCTTTGTCAGTGTCTTTTGACTTTGTCTTTTTTGTCCGCCGAGATCTTTAAATCTTTATTCCTTCCATCTTGATCGTCTTTGCCACCTTGCAATCTTGTGTCTTGACCAACATGCTCATAATATTTGCAGCACATCTTGACAATCTTGCTAACAATATCCTTGATAGACTTGATATCTTTTGAAAGGAAAGATCTTGTATATAAGAGTTGGTGCGGATTTTTTGTCTTTAATTCTTGAGCTCTTTTTGATTCTTGAATCTTAACTGCTTTTATAGTATGTCTTTGTAGTTTTGCGTGAGCATGAGCATGTAGTTATGAATCGAATTCAGCTGGAATGAGGCTATCTCCATCATCGCCATCTTTATGTTATCCTCGAATAAAACAGTTAGCATAAAGCAGGTCGGACGAATATGGCTTTGTCCTTCGTCCGGATTTGGTTAGATTTAACCTATGGTTTCGTTGCAGGACCATTTTTTTACAGTATAAATATTGTACCTGTGATCGGGTAGATTCAAAGAATCTCCTTGACAGGGTTTCCAGATCAAAGCGTCAGGGTCTTCTAACACAGTATGTAATTTAGATTTGCCATGCTTCTAGTTCTCATTACCGCGAACATCTCAAAGAGACAACACGGTAAGGTGAATCAGATAAGTTACTATCTTTCAGATTATTGTCGTCAATTCATTACTGGACTTTATCGATATCCAGTGACACAAGCTTGATTTCATTATAGAATCTCGCAAGTCACCTACCGCAGTGCTGTTTGATGATGACACTGGAAGGATTTCTATTTGTCACTGTGAATACTAAAGAGTATCACTCTGAATGTTCTGCTGAATCACAAGGATAATGCGTAGACTCTTGGATCGACAGCTTGTAAACCTAATGAATTTTGTTCACAAGTGTTTGTCATGGAATGAGCTTCCTAATGTGGTTTGTTTGATGATCTCTAGGGCTAGACTCGATTAGTGCATTTTGGTTTTTAGTAATCGGAGGCTGGAGCAGACTGCACCTATTCAATATTAACTAATCGGAGTGAGACAAAATAGTCAAATAGGAAGTGTTTGTATCTCCGTGTCAAATGAGAAGTTTTTGTTGAGAGAAACTCGAATGGCTGGGAAGGGTTGTGCATTGCATCACTGGGTCCATGATGTCGTCTTCAAGTGTCAGGAATCAACATAGTGTTTATGACAGATATGTATTGACCCGGTTTTATGGCCATAAGTTATGTGGAGGGCTACTTTCTTTAGGCCCTTTATCCTTACATTTCTTTTTCATCTTCAACCCCTTATTGTTACCAAGACGTCATACCTAACACCTCTTGTTTTGATTGTTCCAGTGTTAGCTCAATCCTTAGTCAGCATTCTGCCATATACACATTCATCTCATCATACCTTAAGGACTGCTATTTCTAACTCTGGAGTGTTCCTTGGGTAGATCCCTCGGTTCTGGTATGGATCATAGGACAAATATCTAACTTACCCCTTATGTCTTCAGAATGTCGTGAAATAAGTGTTGTAGGGTAATGGAGAAATCGAACCATGTGAAAACCATTTTCTGAATAGCCACTTTGCGTATTTTAGATCACATTTTAATTTTTTAAGACCATCAAAATTTTTTCCCCTCCCTTATATTTTAAATTCTATGTCACTTAGAGTTTGGAAATAATGTGTGATTAAATATTTTTCTTGGAAAGGACATGGGGAAAATTTTTCTTAGCATGGAATTACTGAACATTAAACTTGCTCCCCCTCAATTTTACATATGTTTGACACCCAAAAAACATGATACCAGATTTTGTAAAATGAAATATAAAATTGAAGGTTGAAACACTTAGTTCATTTTAAACTATCATTCTATTGTATTGTAATTTATTATCTGGTTGTTATTAAGTGACTTTTTTGGGAATGTTTTGATATATAAGAATGGTCTGAGTGATCTACTCAAAAATTCATAAATGTTTGTTTTTCGAAAAAACTCCCCTTGGAAAGATGGAGTGTTTGAACACACAATTTTGAAAGATTATGAATTGTCAGGTGAGAAATTCTTGAAAATGTGTTCAAATTTTAAAAAAACAGCATGTTAGAAGATTATCTTCCAACTCTAAAGTAAAGCGGCACTTTATGCGTACACTATTCCTTTTTCTTGAGCTTAACTTTGAATGTCTTGTAAGAACGCTCAAGACGTGAACGTTGATTTTCTCGTTGGTTAGGGATAAGTTATCCTTTATAGCAAACTTTTTCCTTTGTTGAAGTCTGGGGTTACGTACTGAATACCGTTATCGTGCTCAACATAATCCCATTAAGAAAATTAGAAATGACATGTTTTAAAAGTATTTGAAACTCCTGTTCGAACTTCATTTACACGCCCGTGTCGATATTAATTCATCTTTTCTAGGTTACGTAATGTTATCGATTTCCAAGGTACTGTCGAAGAAGAATATTTTTTGAAACATTTTCTGATTTTTTTGATTTTGTATTTTCTTTTTGAAATTTTATTTTTTGTATTTTTCTTTTTTTTGAACTTTATATTTTTGTATTTTTCTTTTTCAAAAATATGTACAAGTCGATGTTTGATGATCTATCAAGCAGATTCATTTGCCAGAACCTCCAGTTCTGCTGGAGTCAAACATCTCATACCAATGCGTCTGACGAGGATATGAAAACTTTCTTCGGGAAGGGGACTTTAGTATACATGTCAGCAATTGGTTATTAGTACTGACAAAGACCAATCAATTCTACTGTTTTCAACCTGTTCCTTTATGAAGTGATACGAGTTAATGGATATGATGGTACGGGAGTGCTGCCGGGGGTGCATGATATTGCTATGGTGTTGACTGAGAGTCGCCAATACAACGGTATTTTGTTTGATAGTCTGAAGCCTAATCTTGAAGTTGTGTCCGCATCCACATTACTTCGAGCATAAACTTGCAGATAACGCAATCGTATTCAGCCTCTGCGAATGGACATTTGCAGTTTAATTTTCTTGTTTGACATCCAGGCTGGACTACCATTATCACTAGGAATGTTTTCCTCCAAAAGGGCTTTGCGAGTATCAACGCAACCGGCATGATCGGCATCTGAAAAAGCTGTTAGATCAAAGCCAGAACCCTTCAGATACCAGAGTCCCATGTTAATGGTACCTCTTAAGTATCGAAAGATCCTTTTAACCTCTTTGAGGTGTTTTTCAGTCAGTCTTGCTTGATATCCTGCATAATAACATACAGCTTGCATTATGTCTGGTCTACTAGATGTCAGATACATGAGTGACGCGATTTTGCTACGGTAGTCAGTTTGGTCTACGCGTTTCACGTCAAATCTGCACTCTAATTTAGGTTTCGTAGCCTTTGGTTCTACAATGCTGTGTCTTTTTCCATACCTGGTTTTTTCAGGGGAATTCTACAGTATATTTGGCCTGATTGATAAAGATACCTCATGGGGATTGGTGGATCTGAAGTCCTAAAAAGAATTTCATTTCCCCTATTAAGGACATCTCAAATCTACCGTTGCATTAATTTTTTCAAATGTTTTGAAAATTTAGGGTTTGTGGAACCAAAAATAATGTCATCAACGTAAATCTGCACAAGTAGAATGTCTTCCCCGTATTTTATCGTGAATAAGGTCGGGTCAATGATACCTTTAGTAAAACCTTTGGAAATCAGGGAATTTTGAGAGTTCATCATACCAGGCTCTCGGAGCTTGTTTTAATCCATTATAAAGCTTTCCTTAGACGGTAAACTTTTTTTTGATGATCAGGATCGACGAATTCGTCTGGTTGTACAACATAACCTCCTCCTTCAATGGACCATTAAGAAATGCCATTTTCACGTCTATCTAATAAATTGGAAAAGACTTGTGTGCAGCATATGCGACAAAAATCATGACAAGCCTGCCAAGCGAGAATAGAAGCAAATGATTCGTCAAAATCAATACCCTCTTTTCTCTGAGCATAACCCCTTTGTACAAGTCATGCTTGTTGCGAATTACAGTTTGGTCTTCATCTTTTTGTTTTTCCATACACCACTTTAGCTTGTTACGGTTCTTGCAAAAGGTTTGTCAAGTTTTCCCAGACTTGTAGTTGTCAAATGATTGAAGCTCTTCCTGCATTGCTTCTATCCATGCAGAAATCAGCATTGCTTCCTTAATGTTTTTCGGTTCAGCAGTACTCACGGTGAGTGCGAACATGCACATTTCAGGATCTGTAGCAAGTTGTCGTCTTGTTTGCACAGGCTTGGATGGATTTCTACAAATTGAGTTAACGGGTGAATCTTTTTTCCATCGGTATTAGAAAATTTTGAAACTTGAGTTAACGGGTGATCTTTTATCCATCGGTATTCGAAATCTTGAGGTTGATTAAAGATATGCACATTTAAATTACCAATATTACGTGAGGAAGACTCAACATGTTCGTGTACCGGTGTACAGAAAGGATTGGTAAATTCTGCTTGATTATCGTTGTTTTCCTCAGCATGAACATTTATAGGAGTTGATGGTTCTGATGTAGGGTTAATATTCACGAGAAGTACAATCATTGAAAAACTCATCGTACAAAGGACCGAAAAGAAGATCCAACTCCTGTTGTGATGGAACTGTTGTATTTGCTGACGGAGAAACATTTTGTAGATCTGGTGCGGGGTCAGGGTTGTCATAATCTGACGCCTTTTGTTGTTGGGGAACGAGGCCTAAAGTGTCATTAGCAACAGACGTCTCAGACATCTCTTTGATCTCATCAAATATGAGATGGATGGATTCAACTATCAACCTTGTTCTCTTGTTGTAGACACGATATCCCTTTGACTGAGTAGAGTATCCCGCCAAAATGCACGGGTCCCCTTTTTCTTTCATCTTATCTAAATTCTCACCATCTCTTGTCAAGTAACAAGTGCAACCAAAGATGTGAAGGTGTTTGAATGAGGGTTTTCTATCATTAATGATGTGATATGCCATTTTCTCATGAGTTGGGATGATGATTGATCTGTTTTGAGTATAGCATGCGGTTGCAATTGCTTCAGCCTAAAAGAATAAAGGAAGTTTAAAAGCCGAAAGCATTGTTCGAGCAGCCTCAACGAGAGTGCGGTTTCGTCTTTCGACAACGCCATTCTGTTCAGGTGTTTGAGGAGTTGAAGTTTGATGCTCAATTCCTTCTTCTTTAAAGAATGCATTAAGTGTCTTGTTTAAGAACTCAGTGCCTCTGTCAGTGCAAACAGATCTCTAACAAAACACGTAGATTTCCGAAATGCAACCTCCAAATCCGCATCACAGAATTGACCAACTGAGAAAAGATTGTGATTGAGACCTTCGACGTAGTAAACTCTTTTGATCGTGATGTTTCCTTGAACCAAATCTCCATAACCAAGAATTGGAGCAAATTGATCATTGCCAAAACGAACGGTACCCAAGTATTTTTCAACAAAATTGCACAGCAGTGATACATTGCCCGTCATATGCTTGGTGCATCCAGAGTCAACAATGAATAGGATGAGTTGGAAAAGAAATTAGATTTTATGAAAAGATAACTAGATATTTTCAAATAGAAAATATCTATATATATTTAGATATTTTAGAAAATATCTAAATATATATATACCCCTAC
>BQNB010147079.1:0-16487 GCA_026074375.1 Tanacetum coccineum
TCCTCAAATTTTTGTGTAAATCGAGAAATTTCATTCTTTAAGTGAGTGGTTTTCGAAGGAGGGAAAAATTGATTCACAAATTTGGTAACGAGATCCTCCCAAGTCAAGATTGAATTTGGTGGTTCTTTCTCGTACCAAGTTTTAGCGGCTCCCTCGAGCGAATATGGAAACATCATAAGCTTAATCACATCGTTAGGCACATTCCTAAATCGTAAAGTCGAGGTAATCCGTTTGAAACTATTAATATGAGCATGAGGATTTTCACTCTCACGACCGTAAAACGGGTTCGTTTGAACCAATAGTAACAAATTTGTTTTAATCTCAAAGTGATCTGCATTAATTTCTGGTAAAACAATAGCTTCTTCGTACCCTTCCGTGGGTGCCCGGAGTAGCTCTTCCATGGTACGTTCCGCCATTTCAACAATAGTTCGAATCTCGGGTTCGACTATGTTAGAAACTTGTCTTCTCCGACGTCTTGGAATTGTGACGTTTGAATTATTAGGATAATTGGAACGTCTAGTGCGCATGCACTATTTAAAGAAAATAGAAAAATAAAAAAAATATTTTTGGTTTTTCAAAAGTTTATTCACAATCTAATTTTAACGGACAACGAGATAGACAACTTGAACCAAATAATCAAACTTACTTCACGGTAGCTCTTAAAAATTTTACTTTTTAAGGTGAGCCGTATTTCGTAAGTGACACAAATGGTAAGTTTTTAAATCTTTTATTCGAGTTGGGAACTTATTATGGATAATACCTCAATTGAAGGTATTATTTGTTGGTGTTCTTTTACCAACTTTGTAACTTTTTATATTAACAAATTAACGAGAAAAATTGAAAAATTTGGAAAAGCAAATATTTTTGTCTTTTTGTTTTTAATCTTCTACTTATACTAAAAAGAAAAGAAAAATATTTTTTACTTTTTATATTTTTAATTTTTTTTTATATTTTTGATTTTCTTAAAAGCGTAACTTTCGAAGACGAAAGGTTCTCCAAATCACGATCGACAAACTTCAAACGAAAGAATCTTAATCACAAATCCCCGGCAACGGCGCCAAAAACTGATTGCAGTAATCTATACACGTAATAATAAAATATAATAGAAAATTACCAAACTACCCTTGAGGACAAAAGTAGTAAGGAAAATTCTCACAAATATATAATACTACGTATATTTACCGGGAAGTATGATTCCCGGGTCGTATTCCTCGAAGATTTATGAAATTGAGACCACGTTTGTTGTTTGGACAATGATTTGAATTGATTCAAAGATGATTTGTTTCCTAAAATCCTAAAAGTAAGAAAATTAAAGGACAATTAAACCTAACTTTAATAATGAAAAATTAAACTTTAACAAAAACACAAAACGAGAACCCTAAACGGTGATTAAAAACCCTAAATTTCCAAAATTAGACCTAAAATGAAATTTTATCTTTTAATGGACTCTAATTGACTAAAAAGTAAGTTTAAAGAAAACTAGAACAAAAACGGAGTTGAAATGAACTTAAAAACACGAAAAACGTGAACGGGAACGAATCCCGTTCTTTAAAAAATGAAATTTTGCAATTTTAACCCTACAAAAGCAAAACTAATTTTCCTAGAAACTTTATGATAAAAGAAAATTTTCTAAAAAAAGAACTATATTTTTTTGATTATTTTTGTATTTTTATGAATTTTTAAAGATTTAAACTAAGAAAAATGATTAAAAATAAACAAATAATAGGAAAAATCTCAAAAATTCACAAAAAGTCCTAAATGCAACTAGGAATGCAGAAAAATTAAACTCAAGCTCCAGCTAAAATGTAATAAGCTTGATAAATAGCAAAATAAAGCTTATGGGTTATTTATTTAGCAAAATGCAAAATGAGTATAAATGAAATATGAAAAGAAAACTAATGGATGAGACTAATGTATCAAATCGGTAAACTATGGGTGGTGTTAGAAGGCAAGTGTCGTGGTTTGAGTCCCAGACCTTGCTTTTTGCAATTTTTTATTTTTTTGAAAAACCATAATAAAATAAAAGTTGAAAAAGAACTTAAAAACAAACAAGTTTACTATAAAAAAGATATTTTTGAAAAGCCCTATAAAAGCTGAAAAACTGCTGAACAACATGACAAACCCCTAACTTAACTATGTTTTTGGTGTTTTTGGTTTTAATGAAAAAGCTATAATAAGCTAGCTACTGAACTTAAAAGCTAAAAACTACTTAATCCTAACCTATTTAACTAGTTAAGACAGAAATTAAACTAAAATTTAAGGAAATAAGCTAATAAACTCTATTAAGCACTTAACTAAAACTTAGACCCAAACAGCCACTAGCAAAGATCTTGAGCTTCATTTAATAACTCTTGGATCCTTGTGGGGAGTAGCTTACCACAGGCTAAATACTTCAACTAATAAGATACCAAAATCTCTTTTGAAACATATTTTGAAACACAATTGCTTAACACAAAAGCTTATTGAAAACAGTTTTAAAAATTCAGTAGGAGCTAAGTTTTCTAAAAGACAAGGACTAAATTGCAGATTAAATTTAGATGACGAAATAAGCTAGATTTTAAAAAATAAGTTGAAACAAATCTACTATTACCTATAAACTACTAGTATGCTGAAAAAAAATAACTAATTTCTAAATTTACCTACTGAAAATGAAGATTGAAAAGTGACAGTTCAAGTGCTCTAATCCTAGCTGATGCATTGACACAAAAGGAGAGACCAAAGATAAAACCAATAAGGTGCAGTCTTAAAATGTGGTTCCGCAACCTTTAAACACCACAACAAAAGTGCAAATTAATCTACTAAATGCTACTAGAGCTTAAAATGGCCTAAGCTCAAAATTATGTTGACAGATTCTGCCTAGCACTTTTTAATCCTAAGGAAACTAAATTAAACCTATTTAAACTCCTCAATTCTACTCTTATAAACCTTAAATTTAGATTCAAAATGAAATTCAAGGACCAAATAGTCCACATAGCAATACTAACATTAGTAGTACTGCTATGAACAAACACCCCCAATAAAATTACTGAACTTTACTTCATTTAGCTTATGAAATTAAAATTCTATGAACAATACTCAATTACCAGATATTAATCAACTAAATTATAAGCTAATTAACAACTAAGAACATTCAAACAAGATCAATATGACAGAATTAAAGCTATGCTAAATATTTTTGGATTTTTAATGATTTATAAGACAAAATATGAAAAACTAAGATCTACACTACAAAAGCTGAAAACAGATGATCAAACATGTTCAATAAGCATAATAAGACAAAATTTAGCACAAATAAGCTAGCAAATAAGCAGATTAAGCAATTCTAAACTAGGAAATTAAAGACAGTAAAAGAACTTGAAAACTTACAAAGGCCTTAGCTAAACAAAGGCTTAATATGCTCAAGTGAGCTGTCTTCAAGCTCTAGCTTATCACAAGGATAAGCTAGTTAAGTCCTATGAGCTCATCCATTGCTAGCTCATCATCCAAAAACTCAAAATCCATTTAGCAAAGGTATTTATCTGATTTTAAAAGTTTAAATAGATTAGATGCTTATTATGAGCTCAATTTGAGCTTAGAGACTCAAAGAGCTAATGAGAGCTTATGAAGAGCTTTTGAAACAGTTCGAAAAAGCGGTGGAAATTTTTAAAAGCTTATAAAGTAAAAAAAACAAATTATTTAAAAGTAACCTTTGATTTTCATATCTAAAAACTGAGTTACAAAACTTTGAAATTAAAATACAAAAGCTTATAGTAAATTCATTTGAATGAAAAAAAATAACTTAAGCTTCTAAAAACAAAAAAACGAAAAAGGAAATATATGTGTGTGGAGGCGGAGCTTGTATTTATAGCCTTCAGAGGATGCTTCTAGGTCCTCAAGTTTGTTAGACGTTCCCTTGATCTCGTCCCTTCATTCAAGCCAATCATTGGATCTCAACTCTTGTCCGTATTATGGATTTAATTAAGGTTGATCACAACGCGTATTGCCAACCGTGCTTCCTTGTGTCAGACCATTTGTGCTTCTTTTGTGAGTAATTTAGTCCAAAAACCTTGTCCTTGGTGTGCTTTCTTGCCATATCCGCGTGTCAGACCTTTTGGGTTTCCACCAATTGGAGAGGCATTCTGAACGTATCTTTGCCAAATCACCTGCTATGGTACTTGAATTATTCTTCTACGCTGTCAAATTTTGATTACCCCTTGTTTTTGAGCATTTGGTTAAATGAAAGAGAACGTTAACCAGTAAATGGATTCACGGCCATTTTCTTTTTTATACCGTTAAGAAGGGTGTTTGACACGGAATTTGGGTTGGCCATTAAACCTGGGTATAAAAAAAGAAAAGGGATTGGCCGGTAATAAGGGGTAATATCACAAGTGCTGGATTTAAATTAGAAGATAACAACCGTTATCTCTTAATACAAAAGAGATAACGGAGTTAGGTTATAAGGGATCTATGATTAACATAAGGTATTTTGGATGTTATGTGGATTTTGTCCATCTTGTGGGTTACAAGAGTGACTCAGATTGACTGGAGTTGACTTTTGACCATTGATAGCTGATGCTAAGTTTTATATACGCAAAAAATATTATATGAAATAAAATACCAAAAAGCAAATTAAGAACATCTAAAGTTCCCTTAAAAAAAAGCTCACTCTAAAGATATATTATAATATAATATAAATACGTATAATTTAACCGGAAGTTATATCACCCGGGTCGTTTTCCCCAACTACTTGTGAAATTGAAACTGCATTTAGCTTGGATTATGATTTGCATAAGAGCAAAACGATTTATTTAGTATCTATAACTACAAAAAAACAGCAACAATCAATTAAAAAGAACAACTACAAAGCATTGTGTTTAACACTTAAACAATTAAGGGATACAAATAAACGCGATAAATTAATCAAATAAGACAAAATTAAACTTTAAAATTACAAACTAAATTTATAAACCTAAAATAGGACAAAAGAAAATTTTAGGAAAAAGAAAAATATTTTTTTTTGATTATTGAATTTTTAGAATTAAAAACTAATTAATCTAATTAAATCATAAAAAAAATAGCAAATTAAGTCCTAAAAATTGAGAAAAATGATTTTTAAACTTAGAAAAGTCTAAAATAACATAAAAACTTAGAAAACTATTTTTAATTATTTCTAAAATTAAAATCCTATTTTTAAAATTAAAATTAAAAGCTTAAAAATGAAAATAAAAATCTAAAAGTGTTGAAAATGATTTTTCTGGATGTAATCCTACAAGTACTTTTTATAAAACTAAAAACTATTTTTTTTGAATTTTTATAAGACTTTTTTCTATTTTTTTTTATGATTTTTCAATTTTTAAACCTACGAAAAATCCTAGAAAATTATAAAATAGAGGGAAAAATTTGGAAAATTCAGGAAAAGTCTAAAATGTAACAAAGAACCTAGGAAAAATATTACCAAGTCCCCAGCTTAAAAAATAAGCTCTAAATAAGCTTGTATAAGCTACTGCTTATAAATAAAAAGAAAATTTAAAACGTGTACAAGTATTAGATTGTGCAAGACATGGTTGGATGAGCTATTGAAGCACAATGGTAAAACGTATGGTCTATAAGCAGGAGGTCTTGGGTTCGAGGTTGGTCACACCCCTTTTTGCTAATTTTGTATTTTTTTCAAAACAAACAGCTAAAACTGAAAGAGCACATGATTATAAGCAACTTTAATAAAAACCATATAGGCTAAAACTTATTTTTAAGCTCACAAAAAGCTCTCAAAGCAGCTGATTACAGAAAGTAGCTCTTTGAGAGCAAAAAAACTTATTTTCTCTTAAATGAACACACAGACCTCAATTTGAGCTTAAATTTAAAACCAAAAGTTAATCCTGGAAGCTATTGGACTTTAAGAACCTAAAATAACCAGCTACTTTGACTACTAACACTATAAGCTAACTTAAATTGAAGTTCAAAATAGCAAACTCAAAAACATACACTAAAAGCTCAAAAGGAAATTAAGCTAAAGTGCATATTAGACTAAGATAGGAAGTGAGCTTTTGAAAACTAAATTAACTACTTATAAGCTATGATTATCAACTATAAAACCTAACTCTATAAGCTAAGAATTTAGAATTAAGAGCTAAGTTCTATACCTGCTGTTTTTGGCTTTTTTAAGTTTTTAATGACTTTTAAAAGTAAATGTACCTAAGAATCTAAGCTAGGTAATGAAAACTAAGACTTGATCTAACTTAAGCTATGTCTAATCTATAATTAACTTGAATTTTAGAACCTAAATCTTAAAATTACTAGCTAAAATGAATCAAAAATGACAGCAGTAGTAACTACTTTAGTTACTGCTGGTAGTGTAAATGGCCAAAGACCAAAACACAATTGCAGGTGACCTATGTGGTCAATCCTGCAATGCACACTCTTAATGAGTGCTATTGAACTCAAAACAAACACAAACCAAGCCTTGGATGGCTTGGTTCAATTCTTAGCAAGCTTAAGGAAAGTAGAAAAGTGCCCTGGTGCTGAGATACCAAATTAAACCATAAAATGAATTAAAACTTAAACTAGACCTCAAAACCTTTTTAAAACTTGATTATTTTTGAAAACTCAGTTGTCTAAAGTGAATTTACCAAAATGCTTTGACTATTTGAGATCAAACTGCTTAGATCCAAACACTCCTTTAAGGTTGTGACAGATTGAGTTTAAGCTTAAAAATGAGAATCCACTAAACAAGGCCTTAATACCAGATGATTAACAGCTTATAACTACCATATTAAACATAAATCAATAATTATTAAAGCTGAAATCAAAAGTCTATAAACTATCTAACTATATTTTGTCTTTTTATGAGTTTTAGACAAACTAAGCTATAACAAGATCTAAACTAATTTAAGCAAAAACAGACAATTAAATACACTTAATAAGCACTAATAAAGAAAAATAAACACAAAATAGCTACTAGAATAAGCAAATAAGCATATTTCAACTAATAAGCAAATTAACTACTATTTAAGCTAGAATTTAAAGACAAAATTAAGTAAAAGGAAACTTACAACTAGCTTCAGCTTAAAAGAAGCTTAACATGCTCTTAAGATCTCACTACTACTCTAGCTTATCCTTATGGATAAGCTAGTTAAAGTCCATGAGATCCCTTCCATTATTGGATCTCCTTCCAAAAGCTTAACCCTGATTTTATGATAAAGTAAGATTAAGATTTGATATCAAACATCATTTACTGCATAATAGATAGTAAAGATCTTTAATAAGAGCTTATAGGAGCTTATGAGCATTTAGCTTAACAATTGAGGAAAAAGAAACGCTTATATTGAAAAAAGAGATAATTGAGAGCTTATGAAAAATGTAAACTAAATTTCATTCACATTTAAAAACTTGATATACATTACTTTGAAATAGAAATTACAAATATTTAAGAAAAATTACATTAAGCTAAAAACGAACTTTAAGCTAAACTAAAAGCTACTAACTAACTAGATGGGTGTGTGTGTGTGATAGTGAGGGCTATTTATAGCATGTTGATGAAGATTTCTAGCACTTTCTTGCATCTAGGGAGAGAAGGATCTGGGCGACGGGTCCCTTATTGTGAGAGTCGATGATCGGGGGTGGAGCGGAGGATCGCGGAGGCGGAGAGTGGAGTTGGGTGGGGAGGTGAGTAGATCTTGAGGGCCGTTAGATCATGTGATAACTCACACGGATTGCCAGCGTGGCATCCGTGTGGTTTACTTGATTGTGCTTGTTTTGAGAGTGCATCCAGTGCAAATTACTCATGTCCCTCTTATTTTCACTCATTGCCACGGTTATACCTGCTAACTTTGACCAAAAAAGCCCTTGAAGTGTGACTAATTATGTCCCTGCCATCATGTTTGTGATCACTTAAATAGTCTAAATCACCCTTCAATTAAGAAAAACCCCTTGATTTGACTGTGTGGTGAAAGGTAGGGGATGATGAACAGTAGAAATGATTTTGGCGCCTTTCTTTTCATTTTTTAACTAAAACGGGTAAATGAGGGTGTTAGTTTGGGATTTTGGCAGGATTGACCCTTGTCTTTGTTTAATAAAAGTCATAGTGTTAAATAACTTTCATTTTTGGCAACTTCAGTCCATGTGGTTTATTAAAATGGGTAATGGGCTAAGGGTAATGGGCTTTTGGTTATGGGCTTGGTACTGTGAAAGGTTTTTTTATGGGTTATAAAGTGACCATGTTAAGTTTAAAAGGGAACCATTTGAGTACTTTTTGGAACTTGGGTGGACTTAAAAGGTAATTTTGGTGTTTTTGACATTTTTTGGTTGACTTTGTTTAGTACCAGGATTTTACTTTCCTTGGCTTATGCTTCTGAATCCTTGGCTTCTTTTTGTGTTCTCCGTTTCCTGTTGTTCCTGTGATTTGCAACCGTTTTAACTGTTTTTCCTTGTGAATTTTGATATATTCCAGTACCGAGCACACAAGCAAAACAACAAAATCAAGTATATTTTTTGCCATTTTTTAGTCTGTTTTGGGTTTAATTGGGCTATTTTAGGTATATACGGATATGTGTATTTCACACATATCAATAGCAAACTTCCGGCTCTTTATCCGTTCCCCGTAAGTCCTTGTTGCCCGTATTTTACCGATTTCCTTGTGATATTTCATTATCCGTACCTACATACTCACAAAGATAAAACAAGCAATATACAAGCATTTTAAGCACAATTTTGTCTTTTATGGGTCATTTTTGATATAAAACGGATATGTATTTTCACACATATCAGTCATCTTAATGTAGTTTAAGATTTTTATATGTGTGATTGAATATATATATAAAAAATAATGAAATTGTATAGTATATAGACGAAGAGCTCTTAAGCAAATACACTCAAACATGAAGTCTTATGACTTTATAAACTATTTGATCTTTTGATACAGGAGAATCAACAGATATTGGCTAATATACTACATAGCTTTTACTGAGAGAAGGGTAGAGACCTGTTTGTTATTCGTGTTGGACAAGACACCGAGGTCCTCAAGAATGATGCAAGACAAGTGAATGTTGATCATGTTTACAAACGACCTGTAAGACATCATATTATATTCAAAATTATGCAAAATCTAGATTCTAGAGGTGTTAATGACATTTCCCACTCATTTACTTATATGTGAGCGGGAATGGATTGTGTTGTATCTCAAATAGGTCAAATTAAATATTACCTAAAAAGAGAAAGGGTCAAACATATTTAAAGTTACGAAATCTATGTTTTTTAGAGATCAGATTATTGTTGTAATAATCTTTTTTGTAATTGCGTTTTGCTCTTTAGTTATTTGTATTGAAGGGACAAAAACATATAGTTTAACCCAAGTGTTGCATCCATGATCAACTTTATAATAAGCGATCTTATCATCGTGGCATATCTCATACATTTTTTAAGGAATTCCTCTTGAAGGTTTTCAACTCATTATAATATATCTTAATATACAAATTATGATTGTCAAAATTGGGCATGTGGGTCAAACTGGAGCAAAATTGGAGAAGTCAAAGGAGTGGTGTTGAACTCACTCTCTTTCTGGTCCATTTTTTTGAAAGTTGATAAATGCTTTTTGTCAATTGATGCATACAAAAACCATTATTTGGTCTTTTCAACATGCACTTGCATATGAAAGGTATTTTTACCTAATTATACTATAATATATAATTACTGTAATTATGTATATGTTTATTCGTATATGAAAAAAGGACCATCAAAATTATTTTTTCACACTTTTCATTGTTCTTTTTACATATATTAAATTGAACAAGTAACATTTTATTCTTTCAATTTTATTTTTTGTTTTTTATGATATTTGTTGTCACTCATTATTTATGTTTGTCCACTTACACTTCTTCGAGTAATATTATGAAGCGAACCCGCCCGGGCGGGTTATGAAGCTAGTAAGCTTATAAAAGGGTTACAACCAAAGCGAAAGAAAATGACTATATCATACTATACAAACACAATACTAAAAGTTCCTCGCAAGCTTTATTTCAGGTTTCCTTGGGGGTTGCACCAAAATTCGAAAATAGATTAATGCATACAAATATTAACAAACTTTTGCACTTCAAATGATTTATTGCTAACATTTCTTAAACAACTCACCGATCATTTTTCTGCCAGCCGACTATAAATGCTTGTGAGGCTGCTAATATACACGAGCCTTCGGAGGGAAAGTTTCAACCTCCTCATCTAGAGTGTTCATATGCACCGGCCTATAGTCTAGTGGCACCTTCTCGTTTTCCCAGTATCTGCATATTCAATTTCCTCAAAGTTAGCATTTTTTACCTGTTTAATTATATAGTGGTCACTTCGGGTTGTTTCATTACTAATGGGTTAAACATGTAAACTAAAAGATTAGTTCGAAAAAAACAAGTTAGATAAGCTAAAATTTCCACAAATTGTAACGTTAATGCATAAAACCTCCTAAGTCATAATACAACAGAAAAATAGATTTATTATAGAATAATATAAAGGATTTATTTATTTTATTTGACACATAACTATTTGTATAAAACTTACAAACAGTATTTTGAGTTGACCTAACTCGATCCATATTACCCAAACCCATTTTGACCCATTATCTGATTACTCTGAGCCACCCATATTATTTAATCAAGCATACAAGGATCTAAAGGGGTAAAAACTTGCACAAGGCTAAGATGATTAAAAAGTTTTTATTCACACATAGGATTAACTTTCTTTAATCGTTTAATGTAATTGCGCGGCCACATAAGCAAATTTCAAACCGCATAAATTTCCCTTTTACTGTAATTACTACTATATCTGAGATTATTGATAGTAACACTTCAGAAAATTCCAAAAGATAATGACTATTTTTAATAAGCCTGAAATGATGGAGGGAACAGAAGGTTACCCGAGCGAGTGTGTGTTTCATCCTTTCATCATCTCTTTTCTGTTAAAACCAAGAATAGGTATAACTGTCAGAGGGGAAAGGAGAATGAGGAAGAACTACCTTACAAGGATTAAAAGAAAATTAAACTAACCGAAAAGTCTTCACGCACATGAGCTACTCTCTTTCCAAGCTTCAGCTGAATGCATGGTGATGCATGCATTGATTAAGAGGTTTTCCAACTCTATAGTTTCTATCAAGTCCGAATTCCTGAATATTTTTAATTTGAGAATTTTGAAAGGTATTTTATTAACGAATAGAATGTTAGTAACTGTTCAATTATACCCTGTTCAACTATACCATATCAGGCTTCGATCCTTCAACTTAAAATCGTGATAGCTCTCCCATGCTTTGTCAATCAAGCTGCAACCTGCACAGTGAAAGTGAACCATATTGGACAAGGAAGGAATCCAGGACACGTAATCTTATGAGTTTCAAAATAAAATAAGAGATACAAATGACAAATTGGTTGTTGAGTTGGGTTTGCTAAAAATATACAGCGACCGTAACTTTAGAACATACATCTACGTAATGCACGATAATCTGTTAGGGAGAAACAACAGGCAGACTCCATTTGGTATAACTTTTAATGCAGGACGAAGCAGATAAAAAAATGGACCTAAGCCATTTTTAGACTCTGGAGGGGCAGATGCTGGTGGTTAGTTAATGGTATCAGGGTCAAACGAGCCACTTTAAATGCAGGTCGAAGCATGACGTTTCACGTTGCCCAACTGGCACTTTTTGTCTATTTAGATAAGAATTAAACAAATATTGTGTCTTTATGATTATAAATAAACAACCTCGTTAAGAATCTAAATCTAGCAATAAAAATGAATTGATACAATATAAGTAAGACTTTGGGCAACATATTACCCCCCGTTTAGGCCCATATTCCCAATAGCTAAGACAATTGATTAACTCACTGTCCATTTGAGATGAACAGCCCCATTGTGGCCATCGACTCGTTCATAAGAAAAAACGTTGAACTTGTTACTCTACCATATCTTGATCTTTATCTTATGAGTGATGTATGATATACCCATGTGGCCTTGCATCATGGAAATGATGCCCATAGAATTAAAATGAGATAAAATGAACAAAACAAGCGGATCTAGATCTTGACCATGACTGGATTGCTATGTGTATGTGTGTCACTAGAAAAACGATATATATGGTAAATTTTTGTTTATAATGTACCTTCTTCTAATGTCTCCTGAGTCCGAAACACAGCAGCATTATTTTGCATTATCCGCTGCATGTTCAGTCTGATCTTTGATGTAGGAAGTGAACCATTTGAATTCCTGATCTTATCTAACCATGTAAGAGTTTTCTCTCTAGCATCCTTTTCTAATGGTTTTTGTTTCTCCCTTGTCGAATGAATAATTAAGGGTAGGCACTACAAATCCTATATCAGATTATTCTTACAAAATGATCATTACCTGGCCTATGAATTTCTGCAACTCTATTTGCACAGGGTCGACCAAAAACAACTATGTCAACAAGGGAATTTGCACCGAGCCGATTGGCAGCATGAACAGAGGCACAAGCCGCCTCTCCAGCAGCCATAAGTCCAGGAACTATTGCATCAGTATTGCCACCTTTAATTGTAACGACATGCATATCAAAAAAGATTACTAAGTTTAAAGAGGCTACTACCACCTCAAAGATAAAATTAACTAAAGGTGAAAGTGCAAGCGCGTTTACAACGAACCCCGGATGAAACGGGTAGGTATATAATGAGTGGGGTTTAAACCCACCATACTTTTTGTCCATTTTTAAAAACTTCTTGTACTCAATTAATGTGTTGAATATAACCAAAATCAATATTATGACAATAACAATCTAAATCTTGAAAAAAAGCACCTTAGAAGATTGTATGCATTAAAACTGATTTGGGTCACATTTAACCCATCAACGCAATTCTGACTATTTTCCACTTTAGCTAAAAATTTAAACTTGACTCGTTTCTGATAAAACACAATGCAAATCGACTCATTTTGTAAACGTGTTTAAAATTTTAAATCGCCACCTCTAGTCCTAACAACTGATATAATGCTCTACCTCTCCATGGTAATTGATTGGAATACCACCCATGTTATAATGAACGGTAGGCAAAACTGGAATTGGTTCCTTTGTAACATCAACGCCAGCAAAGATGGCAGCGGTTTCTGAAATAGCAGGAATGCCTCCCATGGAGACGTTATGGTGCAAATGATTCAAGTGAAGATAAATGTGGTCCTTCATGAGGCCTGTTGATAGAAATCAAAGTTAGGAACGCATATGGTTGCAGAGGTTTAAAGAGTGGCATGAAGCAAGTCCAAAAACCATCAATATATTCATCTGCAGCTGAATTTTGACAAAAAATTTTTCCACATACAAATTGATTCACTGACTCTATTTAGTAGAAGAGATTTAAATCTTGCTTGGCATGTCCCTTAATTACTTTACAAAGTATTTGTAATGGTTTTCTTAATACAAAAATTTAGTAGTTTTACCAAAACAAATCTTACATATAAATCAATAATTTTTTGTGGCAAGAGAAGAAATCACAATGCAAATTGTTATGATAATTATAAACATCAAGTTCTGTCATAGCGACATTTTTTTTCTTTTTTTTTTGAACGGCAAAGATGAAATATATATAAAAAGAGTCTAGCAAGACGCTAGAAACTTAAAGTATAATAAAGTCAACAAAAAGAATTACATAACATCAAAAAATGGTAAAATTCCGAGACTTTAACTGCGAGAGAATCAAAAGGGATGAAAACACATTGACACGAAGGCCGACTGATCGGGTTTTTCACTTCGGCAAAAAAAAACCCCCCAGCCCATAAGGCCGAGCCACCGGTTTTTCACTTCGGGAATGATTTTGATGAAACCCCAAACAAGTCCCATAGAAGGATGAAAACGAAGAACCATCCTCAAAACCCGACCGAAGATGCGAAACGAAAAAACCTTAGGCGTACAGGTACGCCATCCCAGCGAACTTGAACGCCAGCTTCAGGAAAAAAACCAAAATGCAGCTTTTAACCATTGCCATTACGCGATGATCGAAAGGTGATACATAAGCCAGTCAATCAAGATAACAACATAAGTGTCGCCTATTGTGAAGCCACGAAAATGAAGAGAAACGAACATTATCGAAAGATCACCTTTTCTCAACGTTGAGAGTAAACTGTGACGCTATTATCGGATCCTCCAAAGCCACAAAGAACCGAAGTAGTAATAACATAGAACCTGTGTTTTTCTCTTTATAATCATAAAAAAAAATTCATTAACAAGAAATCGACCAACTTGGTTGATTTAGGGTAAAAAAACCCTAATTTTTATAAACCCTAAACACATGTAATTAACAACAATACAATATTTGTTATAGATTTTAGGTTTCGGTAATTATTAACATGTTAAAACGGCTCGTGATGCCACTGTTGTTTTTCAGCATGCATAACAATTATAATCTAAATAAAACATCAAAGCACGTAATAGCGGAAGCGATAACAAATCATATAATTAACATGCATATAATTAACCGGGTCGGGTTACATACCTTTGGATTCTCGCGAGCACAAGAATCGTTCTTGTTTTCTTTGTTCTTGATCTAACCCTAATTAGGGTTTATGTGGATCTATTGATTAACCCCTTACCAAGTTTTGTTAATCGATCCAAGATTTAATCTATAGTGAGATTAAACCACGTTCTTGTACACACGTTTTAGAAACAAGTTAACCAAAAGACTAGTTTGAAAACAAGAAAACGTTTTTAGGTTTAAAGTCGATCGAACAAGAATCCCTTGGGGATGATTTTGGCCGATCGATCAACAAGGGAGAACAAAGAAAAATTTAGGGATCTTTTGTGTGTACAAAACTTATGTCTTATGATCCCTTAATTCCTTTGTTTATATAGGCTAACCAAACTTAAAGCCCAAGTCAAGTTCTATTAGGAAAAAGGAAACAAAATCTTTTCTTTTTCCCCTCTTGCCTATACTCGGCCCAATACCACCCTCATGGGGTGTTCCGGAACCTTCTTGACTTCTATTTACAAAGTTAGTCCTTCCCTTTATTCGTTAGTCATTTACCGTTAAATACTTAACGACCGTTAAACATTTTCGTGTATTTAATAAATATATTACATTTAATATAATTATTAATTCGTTAACTCTTTACGTATTGTGTGCAATCCCGTGGTCTCGAGTTCGATCCTAACACACGACTATTAATTTATCGTCCATAAACTAACAGCTCCCACTTGGACATATTTTAATAGTGTGATCACATCGGTTAGCGTCTAGTTACACGCCGATGCCTCTAGTACGACTCGAGTAAGGTCTCCTGGACAAAACCTTTTAATGATTCATCATTATTATTATCCTTTTGTTTCTAATACAATGTTAATAAGGATATGGATCTTAGTCATTCCTTAATTAACTGATTCTGTTTCTCGTTTTATCTGATTGAGCAAGATTACCAAATCTTCTAAACGTATTCTAGAAAATCTTGGGTGTGGCCACACATACATCTTACCAATCCCACGAGGGGCCCAGCTGTATTAAACTTCAAAACGAATTTGAAGGAAACAAATCCCTTATTGACTACAAGCAAAACTTATGAATTTTGCAACACTTCTGAAAACAATCCGTATAACTACCAGTTACGTGTAGCGTTAAATTGCTTCACAGAAATGCACTAGATCCATGACAGTTTCCTGGTATCTCAAGTCTGAGGATAACTATTTTATGATTTACTTAATGACAAGATCCATAAAGTACAATCATATAGTTGGGATAAGTCCTATATTCAATTCATTGAATATCATCTAAATTTGGCATGTAATCACATCAATATACTTTCAAGTATATCCGACCACAATTTAGATTTGTCTTAATTTAATAATATTCCCATATCATTAATTGACAACGGACATTTAGAATAATTCATTATTCAAGGATTTAAAACATGCAAAATAGGATACAAAATTAAATAACAAAAATAAACATAACCAATATTTTATTTCATCAAATAATAATGTTTACAATATCCTTTATCCAAATACTAATCACAGGTATGCATGAAACTACTAGCTAATTGAAGTCCAATTCCATTGGCATGATCAGTAACCTTTCCTCTAGGTAAAGCCTTAGTGAAAGGATCAGCTAAGTTATCATCTGTGTGAACTTTTAATATTTTGATTTCACCACTCTCGACTTGTTCTCGAACGAAGTGATATCTCCGTAGAAAATGTCTGGCGCCTTTCATTATTCCAGAATCTTTGGAGATTATGATTGCAGCAGAATTATCATAATACATATTAATAGGCTCTTTTATTGAAGGCATCACTCCAAGATCTCCAACAAATTTCCTAATGCAAACAACCTCCATAGCAGCTTCTGAAGCAGCCATGTATTCAGTTTGTGTTGTAGACATCGCAATCGTTGTCTGCTTCTTGCTCTTCCAGTCTATTGCTCCTCCATTGACGACAAAGACATAACCCGTTTGAGACTTCGTATCATCTTTATCACATTGCCAGGACGCATCACAGAACATTAAGTTCTGTATCTGGTTTCCCTCCGTACACTAAAAAC
>BQNB010147080.1:0-16487 GCA_026074375.1 Tanacetum coccineum
GCTATTATAGAGCTACCTAGTTAGTTTTGAATTTTCCTACTTAATATTTCAAATTTCTCAAAGGCTTCATTTTTAGTCTTTAGAAATCTAGTCCATGTATACCTAGAATAGTCATCTACTACTACTAAGGTGTATAAATTACCTTCATAGCTTTTAATAGCCGATGGACCAAATAAGTCCATGTGTAATAATTCTAAGCATCTTTTAGTGGAAACCGTATATTTAGCTTTATGACTTGCATGAGCTTGCTTCCTAATTTTACAAGCATCATAAAAATGTTTATCATATTTTAGCTTAGGTAAGGTTCTAACTAGTTCCTTAGATGACAACGATTGAATTAAACACATATTAGCGTGACCAAGTATTCTATGCCATAAGGTAGAATTATCCACTACCGTGGCGAGACATAATTTGTCTTGAGACTTATTTCCTAATTTCATTACGTAAAGACCATTTTTCCTAATTCCATTTCTTATGATTTTACCATCTTTAATTATTTCACTACCTTCTTCCATAAATAAGACTTACACTTAATGTCATAAATTTGACCAACACTAAGTAAGTTAAAAGCTAAGTTATCTACGTGTTCTACATTAGATATAGTGAGAGAGTCATTAGAGATCGTACCTTTGCCTATGATCTTTCTTTTTAAGTTACTTCCAAAAACAACGTAACCACCATCGTATGCTTTGTAGGTAGAGAATAAGCTCTTGTTACCGGTCATATGTTTGGAGCAACCACTATCTTTGATCCACTCATCCGTTCCAAGCATGTTCTCAAGCATACCTATTTCAACAAAAACAAATTCAAGCATTTGGTCCCCAATATCTCATGGGTCCGAAAATGTTAATGTTGTACATCCTTTGCATTTGTTGCAATTGATTGGGATATTAAAATGGGATGAATTTTCCATATGTACGAAACCTTGATTTTGTTGGTTGTTCCAATTCATTGGGTAGAAGTTTTAATGAATTGGTTGTCTAGAGTTTCTCCTAGATTGAGGTATGTTGTATCTTGATTTAGAAGAAGTGTTTCTTCTAGGTGGAGGTATTTTCGGTCTAGAATCGGTTTTGACATAACCTATACCGCTTTTGGGTGATGGTTTTAAAGATGGTTTCTTTTACTCATCAATGCTTTTATGTATTAGTTTCTTTCTAGTAATAACAAAATCCGATCTAGAGGACAAGGGTGGACTAAAACGTGTTTTGTCCCATTTTGGTTGTCGATGCGACTCACGGATCCAAGTATGGTGGATTCGTGCCCCTTAATGGTGGATCCGTCCGTCGTGTTATCAGCGGACGATCCAACAAAACTCATAATTTTAGTTCCGCTAGTTGACGCTTTACTATTATCAAATCCTATACCTGTTTTACAACTAGGTGACTTTTGATTATTTAACACTTCTCTAAGTGAATTAGCACTTTTATTAAATTTATCAAATTTAACTTGAGTTTCTTTAAGTTTGGCATTTTCCAATTTTAGTTCATCACGTGACTTACACGCAATTTCAATTTCTTTACCTCTCTCAAGTTTCTTAATTTTCTCGTTCAATTCTAAAATTTCTTTTTCTAAAAGATCTCTTTTAGTTTTCAAAATTTTATTCTTGTTAATGATTTTTAAGCTAATTTCACATAAGCTATCGTATTCAATTTACATATTATCATTATCAAGAGAAGATGCATTATCACTATAATACGAGGAGTTAAGAGTTACCTCATTTGACGATTGAGCCATGAGACAAGTTTCGTTGTTGGTTTTGTCTTTGGCATCATTTTCGCTATCGCTCCAAGAACCTCTAATGAAGGCCTTTTGATCTTTGTTGCGAGATGGTTTTGGACAATCGCCAATTAGATAATTTGGATCACCGCATCTAAAGCATTTGCGGTCACTCTTTCCTTTCTTCTCATCCCTTTGTCGGAATGACTTCTTTTCTTTTCTTGGTTGCCTAACAAATTTACCCTTTCTTCTAAAGAACTTTTTAAAGTTCCTTATGGCCATAGCATATTCTTTGTCATCGTTTCCGGATGTCGAAGTCTCATCATCACTAGACTCTTTCTTAGCTTTCAAGGCAATGGACTTGACTTTTTCCTTTTTGCCTCTATAAATTTTGGAATCCTTTTCCATGACAATTTCATGTACTTTTAGATTATCGATAAGCTCATCTAGAGCTAGTGATGCCAAATCTTTTGATTCTTCAATCGCCGTGACCTTTGCTCTCCATTTATGATGTAGAGCTCTAAGAAACTTCCTAACATAGTTCTTGCTAGAGAAACTTTCATCAAGAGATTTAAGACTAGTAATAATAGTGTTAAATCTAGCAAAACCGCTATCAATAGATTCTTCTTCAAGGATAGTAAATTGTTCATATTGTTGAACAAGAAGATCAATTTTATTATCCTTTACTTGGCTATTACCTTGATGTGTGATTAACAACGATTGCCAAATATCTTTAGCCGTTTTACACATAAAAATTCTTTCGTATTCCTTTTTAGGTAAAGCATTATAAAGAACCATTTTAGCTTCATTATTTTTAGCAAGTTTCTTTTTAAGATCATCATCTTGTTGTTCAAAAGGAACCGTTTCTAATACTTGGGTTTCTTTGTTTCTAGCAACCGGTGGAAAATCACCATTCAAGATAATATGCGAAAGATCTAAATCTTTTGCCTTCACATAAGTTTCAAATCTATTTTTCCAATAAATAAAATGATCACTTTCAAAAAGAGGTGGTCTTTTCATAGATTGCCCTTCAAGATATTTATCCAAATCCATAGATCGATTCAAGCTTTAATGTACAATATACATTAAAGATCTTGGGTGACCTTGGCTTCTGATACCAATTATGGAAACTAGAAGGGGAGGTTGAATAGTTTTTACCGTTTTAAAATTAAAACTTAGATTGTCGACTTATGTGAATTCAAGAGATATACACAAGTGTATATGATAGCGATGCAATAAGTAAATAAATAATCTACGAAATATAAACAAGTAAAGATAAGAAAGATCAAACCGATGACACAATGATTTATAGCGGCTCAGCTACGAAGCTCCTCTTCGCCCTACTCCACTCCCTAAGTACCCAACTTGAGAGTTATCTTCACTATGTCAACTAGTCTCTGTAAGGCTAGAAGGAAAATAGTTAACGTCGCTTACACTTTTTATGGTACTAAGTTAAATATCGGTACTAAGCTAAATATCGAGTTCTACTTCGAGATAGAACCAATCTAACACACTATGTATTTTGAGGCCTAAATACTAACCTATCATACACATATGATACACACAACATACAACACAAGATATACAAGATGAATGATTATCACAAATGTGATGACACAACTAAACTAATAACACTTGAAGCTTGACGTCTTCTTGAGTGTTCTTCACTAAAGAGTGGAATGAGTTGATCACTTATAATGGATTATGTAACAAGTATAATGATCAAAGAATATACAAAAGATAAAATATGTATGAGAAAAATATTTGTCAAGAGTTGCTTAAAATGAAGGAGTGAGGTTGGTATTTATAGGCAACCATTTGAAATTCGAATCTGTCCAAGGGGAACCAAACGTGCAACTCACGGATCCACCATATCCTGGATCCGTGTAGTACATTTGGTGGATCCGTGGGAGGAGCTGGGACAAAATTTATCGTTTTGTGATTAACCTCAAATTTATACAAAATATTGTTTTGTACTTATTAAAACTAGTTTAATAGATTCTTCTAGAAGAAAATATTTCCTAACATGAATAAGAAAAGATTTTCTAGATTTGGGAAGATTTGGAAAGATTGTTTCCACTTATGGTTAATCCTATTTTGTCTTACATGATTAATATAACTATAGCTTATAATTAATCATGTGTTAACTTAAATCATTTGATTAGAAAAGGTTTATGCAAATGATAATATTTTTCTTTGATCATTAACTATGTTTAATATTGCCATATTCATACCTTAAGTGATTAGTCGTCGTCAAGTAAACTTTTGACTAAATAACTTGTTTACCTAAACTTTTACATATGACATTATATTTGTTATTATCAAAACATGAAGATCATTAAATATAAATATCGTTTTTGCTCGAATATTTGTATTAACACCTTCTATATTTACCCACTTATATATGTTATTAAACCTCAGTAGCTTTCCCCAAAACCATAGACACATATAACCATTTTTCAAAAGTACGCTAACGCAACATATCTCAAAACAGGGTCTGCTGGACTTTGCAAAAGTTAGACACCATCTGACCCCTATAAACTATACAGAAAAATCTGGAAAAATTTAGAAAGCTCATACACATTATGAAGATGCTACTATGTGAATTTCATCAAAAAATATTAAGTTTTGATCAGTCTGTTCACTACATTTTTACAGCCTAAATTCTGGACCAGAATCATAGTTTTGACAACTTGTTTTGCAATTCACTTTTGACTAACCTATACTTATTGAAAATCTGCAAGGCCTCTTTTTGTTGGAAAGTAGACTCGCCGAACTTAGTTTTAGAATCAAGAAAACCTAGAAAAGCTTTAAATTGGCCAAGATATGGTACTCGCAAGGTGACCAAAAATTCTGCATAAAAACACCCTATGCAGAATTTTACCATTCCACTTTCCAAACTTTTATCGGGCATATCTTACTCGTTTTTAAGAATTAGAAGTCCTAATTTATATCAAAACAAACATTAGAACGACCTCTAACATATTAGACAACAAAATCTCAGTTTACAACATCACTAATCGGCCAAATTATATGCCCAGCATTCTGACCTAATCGGCTAACTTTTAAACCCTTCAAAATCAACTCAAACATCACCAAACTTCTATTACTATCCTAACTCTTCCACTAAATCATCAAAATTACCAATAACACCAATATCATAACATGCATCCTAATCTATGGATTCTTAAACACAATCAACCTACATGCAAGTATATATAAAATTAAACCAAATCAAAACTGGAGAAAGACTTACAAAATAACAATGAAATAATTAGATGATCAAAACCACAAACCCTTGTGGTTTTGATGTCTTAGCCGAATACCTCAAGAGCAAAAGAGAGACTCGAAAACTTGATTTGATTCACCAAAATTATTCAAACACACTTAACTTTATACCCTTGATGATCTTCTTGCATTTAATTAAGTAAAAATCCTAAGAATCAAAGTTTTATAAAAATCAAGAAATCAAGAATCTTGACGCATGGAGGTTTTTAGTGATAGAAATTGATTAAGGGTTATAGTATGAAGGTTTTTAAGGAAAATGGAAGTGATTTGGTGGAGTTTAGAAGATGGTGATGGTGGTTTCTTTGTTACTGTCGTCGAACAGAAGAAAGAAGGGGGAGTGAGACGTTATTTCCTATGGCTGTGTGTGTTTTTCTTTTATAAAACGGAGTTTGCATAAGGTAAGGGGCTATTTATAGGGAGGATAATTACTAGTAATACTTCCAATTGAGAAAAAAAAAATTAAGGGGCGTTTGTTTTGCTTAATAACTGGCCCTCCCATATGAGGTGGGCTTGGTTGGGTATTTTGTTTGGTTAAATTTTGTATTACTTGGTTCTTAAGCCCAATAATCTACTTAACTCGTTATTTGTTATAAAAACACAATTTTTGACACGGTTTCGGCCAAACACGAATAAAATATGAAAAATACTAAAAATAAAATAATTAAGCTCGCAAGGCTTAAAATAGGCATTTGTTGATTTCTAGATCGATAACGGTTAAATTCCAAATATAGGATTCACGAAGATTAAAAATTGATGATCTTAATAAAAATCGACTAAATTGTAAAAAATAGAAATATTAAACTATGATAGACATGTAGACGAAATAAAATCTGAAACACGACTCAAACTTAGCTAGAAACATGAAATTTGCCGAATCGGTTAAAAGTAAAAGTAAATTTTTACTCAAGGTAAAAATAAGGTTAAAATATAATTAATTTATTTACATGAATTTACGAAATTTCACAGTCAACCCCCTAAGGGAACTCTGGTCCTCAGAGTTTAGCTGGCGACTGCAGACGAGGTGGATGGAAAGAGATGCGGTTACTAGCAATACATACACATACACACAAAATTTCAATTTTTGGAAACATGAGTAGAAGATAAGTTTCAAAAAAAAAATTCAAGGTGATTACTCTTAGCATGGCATGGTCCTTCATGAATTATATATAGGTGATCAAGTGATGTACAATTGAGGACAAACGATGGCATGCTCATTTTCGTTAAAATAATGTTACGTATAAACTAGTATTAAATGATTTTATAATGAAGTAACATAGTTTATAGAATGATTTTGAAAACATTTATATTAGCTCGAAGATTTATGAAATAACAAAATAGTCCATTCCTACCATTTCCTTAAAACTTCCTAATCGGGTCGGTAGCAGGTCAAATTTGAACATGCGATTAAGCAAGGTTAAGTGCAACTACGTGAAATGGTGAAGGTGTTAATAACTTTTTCCCCTCGGTTAATCCTACATCATATCTAGTGTCTAAGGCGGCGAGGGTAATATTGGTAAAAGGGTAAATACAGAATACACGAAACTTCTCTCAGCACCCGAATCAAATAAAATACTAACGTAAGGATCATTAACTAAGACATACCTGCAATTACGTTCGGATCTTGCTGGAGCTCCTCAGTTCTCATATCATAGGCTCCGCCATGAGCACGTTTATTCTGCGGGTTTCTTCCTCTTGGACACTTGTCCCTGTAGTGTCCTTTCTCCCCACAACCAAAACATGTCACTTTCTATAGCGAATTTCCTCTAGCTACAGGAATCTTAGTTCGACAATCCTCCTCCTCGTTACCAAGCTTGTGATAATTACTACACCTAGGAGGACACGGACCTAGCTGATGATGTGCCTTGCACCTATTACACTATGGTAAGTTCCCAGCGCAGCCTCTACCCTTAGCCGGGGCTGCAACATAAGCCTTAACAGCTTCTTGTCTTTGGTTTTGTTGTTGGTGATGGTTGTTCCATTGTTGGTCTTCCCACTTCCTTTTATTGCTTTTACTAATTCTTGTAGCTCTACCCTGAACTGCTTGCTCGACTAGTTCACGGGCCATGTTGATTGCATCATGAAGAGTTGTAGGCCTTGAAGAAGTAATGTTTCCCTTGATTCCTTCAGGAAAGCCTTGAATATACCTCTCAATCTTTTTCTTTTCATTTGGCACCAATTCAGGACACATTAAAGCCAGCTCATGGAAATGATTGTTGTATGCCTCGATGTCATCTCCTTTTAAGGTCAAAGTCTAAAGCTCTTGATCTATCCTTTGGATCTCAGTTGTTGGGCAGTATTCAGTAGTCATCATCGTCTTGAATTCAGTCCAGGGAATATGGTTAGCATTGACGAGCCCTAGGGTATGCACATTTCTGTTCCACCGTAATGTTTGGTTATCGTAGGACTTCTTTACAAGAAGTTTTACAACTCCCTATGCAGTGCACCTAATCGTTGTAGTGTATTATAGGCAAGGCTCGGTGTTTGATAACGCCTAGATTTGGTAGTTTTGGGATGCATTATCTTGGTTTTATATGTGCTAATTGGTAAAACAATACTGCTTTTACCCTTGTTATTGTGCAAAATGAGTTTCTTGTGTTGTAGCTAGCCGAAAGATGCGAAGTGAAGAAACGAAGCTAAGAAATGAGTGCTAATTCAATATTTGATTTGAAGACCCATTTGGAACAGTAAAATATGCACTTTGGGTCATAAACATATGGTATGGATTGGCCTGAGGGACAAAAAGTTGATCGGAAGATGAAAGACGAGGAAAAGGGAAGATCGCACATTGTGATGAGCACTTTACTGCCCGACAAGAGGCGTTGCCGCCCGGAAAAGGGCTCGACTAGATTACCGCCCGGCGCAAGGCTTTGTCGCCCGGCAGGACCACGATGTCAGTTATATTTTTACAATTATGAGCGAATTAATGAGCCATTATGCCTGGAAACCGATCATATACTTGTATTATCAACTGAGGGGACTTACATTAACTCCCTAAGTCAGTTTGGAAGGATTATATATAGTTGTAGTGGTCTTAACCTAAAAAAACAAGAAACCACTTAACTCTCAATTAGGTTAAGTTTCCACCACCTTTATTCACCCCAAAAGCTGTAGAAATATCTCTAAAAATCCAAGAGAGTGTACGGACGAATTTGAAGGAAGAGGCACCACTCTTGGAGTTACGTTGATTACGGCGATCAGAGGCCCTTGGCGAGCTACATCACCAAACCTATGGGAATCTTTGTAGGTATTAATCTTTACAAATATTTATGAGATGTGTCTTAATTTATCGTTTGAATGTTGGATTTATGAAATGAATTTATATATGGAGTAGTCTCATAATAGTTATGTATGGAATGAAATGAATTTGGTAAAATGTTTGATTGTGTATGAATGATGATTTTGTAAACACGTGGTTTATTTATGTCTTGAGTTCTTTTCTATGATTTGTGGTAGAATACCCACGAAATCATAGGTCGAAAGGGATTTCGTAGCGTAGGTTATTCACTATTAGTCGTAACAAACTAAAAAGGGGTATTGGTGATTGACATCTACCATTTTTACATAATAAAAAAGATGAACAAAAGGGCTTGAATTCAAGTATAGGTCGAAATGACTTGTCGAATCACTTAGGAACATTATTTATTTAGCAAACATACTTAATTGGCTTGGGGTTTATGATGTTCATAGGTCGAAAGGGTTCGTCATTAGTTGCATGCATAAACATGATTGGGTAAAGTATACCACAAAGTCAAATCATATACAAATGGGTTTTGTGAATCATATACACTTGTTTACCCAACATAATCAAACATGGATATCAATGACATGGATTTCTCGCATAAGTATAGCCTTAAAAATGGAACGAATTTGCTTAAGTAATTACCTTGATTTTGTGACGCTAATGGCCATGACAACCTTAGTGTCTATCTTGCTACCTAGTATTGGTTTAAACTAAATCCCATGGAACGAACTTGACTTACCTGACTTTACTACGATTGAACGAGTATACTTGCTCATATGTATCGTTGGTAATTTCATTAGTCTCGATTATAAATGTAAAACTTACACCCGGCCAACGTCATCAAGTTTTTGGCGCCGCTGCCGGGGACTTGTATTTTATTCATGTTTTAATCATTACAAGAGGTTGCGGAAATGTTTAGTTAAAAAACCAGATTGTAAATAAGTAGCAAAGTAAAAAATCTTTTAGAAGGTTGCCTGCCGGGCGGCACACTTGCCTGCCGGGGCGGCACCACTTGGTACACAAAAAAATATAAATTTTTTATGTTGTACATGATTGATTGGTTACTTTCGTGTTTCTTGCTAAATGTTTATGAAGTAATAATTGAACTTATGATTTCGTGTTTAGTTTACTAGTGCTTTAGTATAAGTGAAAAAAAAATCGAGCACCCTGCCGGGCGGCAGACAAGCTGTGCCAGGCGGCAGGGGACATTCTATGAAAAAGTTTTCGAGTTTGGAAAATATGAAGCATAAGGATGCGTGGGTCAGTTCTAAAATGGTAAACGAGTTAAACTACTGTGGAAAACAAGTATGAATGATTAATTGTTTATACTAACCCATTGCTAATAAGTTAGATGATGCGTGTTGTCTTTAATAGTTGTTTAAGCTTTCAGAATGGGTACTTTGAGCTTAGTTTCAGAATACTTGAAGGATCTTGAGGAATGTATGGATGATGGTGATTCAAGAGTTGCTAAGGAAGCAAAATTCTTTGATGCTTTGGAGCACAAGAGTGTTGTGATAGAGGTGGATAATCAAAAAATTACAATCTTTACCAAGGCGCCACTTCGGGCCTTTGGTGAACCATTCATGAGATACTCTTTACTATGTAAAGTTGATGGGCAAGGAGCTTGGGATGCAGAGCTCGACCTTGCGGATTTGGCAAACTATGTTACGGAAAAAGTGTTGGAAAACATGGGTTTTATGCATGTGAGTTTGAGCGACTACGGTAGGAAGATGGTGAATGATGTCAACATAGAAATTCATGGGGTAAAGTTCAAGGCTAATTTTGTTGTTTTAGATTATGTTAACAAGGGAGAACCTTCTATCTTGTTTGAAAGGGACTTTTTGGCAACAACTAAAAGCCAAGTCAATTTCGGATTGGGAGAGATAAGGATGAATCTTACTAAGTTTGAAGAGGGTATTGATGTGATCGATCTTTTGGGAGAAGTTGGAAGCTCAAGCGAAGAAGTTGTTAAGATGGGGAAAGCAAACCGCAACATAGACTATAACATTAACAAACTCACTCCCCCTCCTTCCTTAAGGCTAGAAGAAATTCCACCAACTTCTACCATTCCACCACAACCGATATTCCATCCCCTAACCCCAAAGAAAAAGTAGAAAATGAAAGAGGTATTGGATATCAAATACAAAGAGCTAGAGGAATCGAAGCCCATTCTTGAAGTGTTAAAGAACTATGTTATGTACAAGAAGAAATTGGATGAAATTTTGATAGGTAAGGAGAGGCTTAACATGAAAGAGTTTAGAGAAGAGGAGAAAGTAGGCATGTATGAACACGGTTTGCCTAAGAAAATGTGTGATCCCAGAAACTATGTTTTGCCGGTGAAGTTTAACGGTGTTGTTGAGATGATTGCTCTAGTAGATACCAGAGCAAGAGTAAGTGTTTTGCCATATAGCTTATATAAAGATCTTGGGCTCAGTGATCTGAGGCCCTACCAAATGAACTTGAAAATGGTGGATAATACGCAAGCTAAGGAGATGGGAGAAGTCAAAAATGTGAGATCCAAATAGGATATCAAGCCTACGTGGTTGATCTTTTAATCTTGGATATTCTAATGGACCCTGAGTTACCATTGCTTTTGGGACGACCTTTCTTAAGAACTCGCGCAGCTATTGTTGACATGGGAAGGGGTATGCTTTGTGTTGATGACGGGGTTATCCGTCATACCTATTTTCCCAAGCCATGGTCAAAATCATATGTTAAAGTTTGAGGTTGAAGAAGAGTTTTGAAAAGTTTTTAGGACACCCATAAGAGCATTAGGAATAGTATGGAAAAACTAAGAGGAGAAGTAAACAACTAGAAAATGTTAGATGAGCTAAAACGGCTTGGGACGAATGCCCAGCCGGACGGCTGAGCACTCTGTCGGACGGCAGAGAGTACGATCGAGGCCCTAGTCGGACAGCAGACAAGCTTTGCTGGTCGGCTAGGGGGTTCTGTCCCGATTTTGTTCAAATTTGAATCGGCATGTGCAAGGGTGATATACTTGGTTTTATCAGATTATAATTGATTGTTAGGACTTATATTTTCTAATTTTGCAGAAAAGTCACAAGGACACATTGCTAAATCCACTCATTGCGGAGTACGAGAGAAGGAATAAAAGGAACACAATCACCTACTCATTGCAACCTGTGTCGAATGCTAACCTAAAGAGGAGGGATTTGTCATCCGTAAAGAGGCATGCTTACTATGAGAAGTTGTCAAAATTGCAGGAAAGGAGCTTTGGAGTACCAAAGGTTGCTAACTGGCGTTTGTTTGATGGTTATGGTTTCGAGGATACCTTAAGGGAAATGATGAAATTGGAGTACATCTACGAAGGAGATGGAGATATATTTGTTGATTACTCATGGGAAAGAGCACTTTCGATTGATAATGAAATTTATCCTGAATGGGTGTTGGAATTCTTTTCAACATTGTATTTTGATAAGGATGTGGATAGAAACAATTTGATGAAGGAGAAGTGTATATGGTTTCGATTGTGTGGGCATGAGCATATACTTACACTTCCCGAGTTTGCAGTTGTGCTTGGTTTATTTACAGAGGATGAGGTAAAGCATCATTTATTTGAAGTATATTTTGGTAGGCTCGAGGTTGGTGATAAGCAGTTTGATCATAAGGATTATTGGACTAGAGTTGGTAAGCCAACATTGACTAACCACAAGGAAGTGCTTGTGAAAGAACCACTAATGCGGATTGTGCACAAAGTTATTATAGGATCTTTAGTTCATAGGGTAGCTAGTAAAGAGAGATGCTAAAAGCAAGATTTGTGGATAATGAGCACTTTAGAGGAGTCACGTGGAGTGAATTTAGCTTGGATCATTGCGGATCATTTGTACAAGCACACACCGGGAACTAAGGAGAATAGTGTCATTTATGCGGGTCATTATGTGACCAAAATTGCTTGTTTTCTGGGCTATTATGTAGATGATGAGATCAAGAAATTTTCAGAGTTGATTGACTGTGAGTATTGGATATCTAAGATATTGGCAGATGAGTTGGATGTGGAGAATACATGCTTGACAAAAGAAACTAAAATGCCAACTCAAGCTAAAGAAGGAAGCAGTGAGCCGAGGCAAGAGCATGGAAGATTGAACTCGAGTTGGGGAGGTTAGAATGCGAGTTTGAGTGAGATTGAGCGAGGGAATGTTTGGAGAGACTCTATGTTGATTCAGAATAATTATATGCTCGAACATTCCATGCCCATTCTCCATCATTTGGCAGACCAAGGTAACTTTGCATACCCAACTTATGAACCACCAAATGTTCTACCATACCTGTATCCATATATACCATACCCTTACCCTTACACACATTACCCTAACCCAGGTAATCAAAGAAACCAAAGAGGAAGCTATGGATTGGGTGGTGATGATTACTTCACGAGTGCCATGCCAGATTTTGGAGGTAGTTCTTCGGGATATGCAGTTGGAGGTTCATCTAGAGGGGCTGGATTTAATGATGATGATGATATGAATGAGTGATTGCACGGAAAAGTTTAAAAACTTTGTTTAAATTCAGTTGGATAATTTAATTCGTATCGTAGGAAGTTAAACTTATGTGTGTTAAACTATTTTTTGTGGATTGTTAATTTTAGGATGTTTTTATTTATCATGTTATTTTGGGAAATGTGGTATATTTGTAGTATTTGCAAGGTTGATATGTGTTGACGTATATGGTGGTTTATCATACCCAAGTTCGGAAGGAACTTGATTCGCATACTCGAAACCACGTATGAAGATTGCATCGCAAATCGGGTAGTATCGATTGTCCTAACTTTTCCTATTTCCTTTACTTTGAAGTTCGTTTACTTACATTGAGGACAATGCAAAACTTAAGTGTGGGGGAGGGAAAGTAATTAGGAAAAAGAAAGAAAAAATGGTCTGATTTTTAATTTTTTGTTCAGCAACACATGGCCAAAATGAGATGAAGGTAATTTAAATGATAAAGGTAATAGTAAACCATTTTGAATAATAAAAATATATATTGTACTATAATAACTGGTAGTTAAGTCCAGAAATTACTAGTTACCAACTATGTAGTAGTCGATCAGAGGTTGATCGTATAAAAAAAGTGAATAAATAGCCAATTAAGCTATAAATTATGAAGATGAAGGAAGAAGAAGTTAAATTTTGGAGTATCGATTAGCCAATGTGCTAAGACGTGATACTGGTAGTTCATCAAAGAGTTAGGAAATAACTTACTTGGTAACTAGGAGTTTGTAAATTTAACTAGCTTTAGTTACAAACAAAAAGTAAATAAAAATCCTTTTCATAAATTACATGGTTCTCACGTTGTCTTTCGGAGTTGTTGTGCTAAGTAACTTTTTGATTTAAAAGAATGAACCTACTCGAGGGCGAGCAGAGCTTATGTGTGGGGGAGTTTGATAACGCCTAGATTTGGTATGTTTTGGGATGCGTTATCTTGGTTTTATATGTGCTAATTGGAAAAATAATACTGCCTTTACCCCTGTTATTGTGCAAAATGAGTTTCGTGTATTGCAGCTCGCCAAAATACACGAAGTGAAGAAAAGAAGCTAAGAAATGACTGCTAATTTGATATTTGATTTGAAGACCCATTTGGAACAGTAAAATATGCACTTTGGGTCATAAACATGTGGTATGGATTGGCCCGATGGACAAAAAGTTGATCGGAAGACGAAAGACAAGGAAAACTGAAGATCGCACATTGCGACGAGCACTCTGCCGCCCGACAGGAGGCATTGCCACCCGGTATAGGGTTCGACTGGATTGCCGCCCAACGCAAGTCTTTGCTGCCCGGCAGGACCACGATGTCAGTTACATTTTTTCAATTATGAGCGAATTAACAAGCCATTACGCCTGGAAACCGATCATACTTGTATTATCAACTGAAGGGACTTACATTAACTCCCTAAGTCGGTTTAGAAGGATTATATATAGTTGTGGTGGTCTTACACAACACAACATAACACGAGAAACCACTTAACCCTTAATTAGGTTAAGTTTCCACCACCTTTATTCACTCCAAAAGCTATAGAAATATCTCTGCAAATCCAGGAGAGTGTAAGGACGAATTTGAAGGAAGAAGCACCACTCTTGGAGTTATGTTGATTACGGCGATTGGAGGCCCTTGGCGAGTTACATCACCAAACCTTTAGGAATCTTTGTAGGTATTAATCTTTATAAATAATTCTAAGATGTGTCTTAATTTATCATTTGAATGTTGGATTTGTGAAATGAATTTATATATGGAGTAGTCTCATAATACTTATGTGTGGAATGAAATGAATTTGGTAAAATGTTTGATTGTGTATGAATGATGATTTTTGTGAACATGTGGTTTATTTATGTTTTGAGTTCTTTTCTATGATTTGTGGTAGAATACCCATGGAATCATAGGTCGAAAGGGATTCTGTGGCATAGGCTATTCTCTATTAGTCGTGACAAACTAAAAAGGGGTTTTGGTAATTGATACCCACCACTTTCACATAATCAAAAAGATGAACAAAATGGCATGAATTCAAGTATAGGTCAAAAAGACTTGTTGAATCACTTAGGAATATTATTTATCTAGCAAACACACTTAATTGGCTGGGGGTTGATGATGTTCATAGGTCGAAAGGGTTCGTCATTAGTTTCATGCATACATATGATTTGTTGAAGTATACCACAGAGTCAAATCATATACAAATGGGTTTTATGAATCATATACACTTGTTTACTCAACATAATCAAACATGGATATCAATGACATGGATTTCTAGCATAAGTATAGACTTAAAAATGGAACAAATTTGCTTAAGTAATTACCTTGATTTTGTGATGCTAATGGCCGTAACAACCTTAGTGTCTATCTTGCTACCTAGTATTGGTTTAAACCAAGTCCCATGGAACAAACTTGACTTACCAGACTTTACTACGATTGAACGAGTATACTTGCTCGTATGTATCGTTGGTAATTTCATTAGTCTCAATTATAAATGTAAAACTTGCACCCGACATAACGTCATCAGCATCTGAAGAAGAATCTGATGACGTCTCTAATGATGAATCCGATGGTGAATCTCTTGATGAATCATCAGAAATGAAGTGATATGATGAAGAGTAGTCGACTGAATGTCTCACGGCAAGACGATGAGTAGATAATGGCCCAACCCTCCTCCTCACAGTTATCATTTGTACCGGCCATTAGGATAGTAACAATTCATATTTTTACATCTTTTAAGACAATAAACATTCAAATAATTATTTTAAACTTTTACACGCCCGCTTTAAATTTTCATCGTTTAGCTAAATCAAGTAAACTAAAATCAACGTTCAACGTAATCGAGCATCAAACAAATAAAAGTTTACGTCAAGAAAATGTTATAGAGTTATTAGAATGATAATTTATAACTTTACACTATTTATTTTTATTCGTTACGTAAATCGCCTACGTTTCGCTATAAAACCTCATTTCTGCATGCATGGCAAACCATTAACCCACCCATGCTTCAACAAATACGCACTAACACCCATGATATCAAAAATCTTACAAATACTTCATTTGTTCTTAGCTATGAACCTAAATACATGCATACACACTCATACAAGCTTGGAAATTAAATCAACATAATCCCACTTACTCTTAAACAACAATATTCATTAACCAAAGGATCAAGGAGCAAAAGTAAAAGCATTTTTGTCTCCTCACCCTCTTCATTTGGATGGCATGTTTTAAGGAGCAAAGGGAGACAAGAACAAGCATGCTAGGTTATGTCATATCAAGTCTTACACAAGACAAGGGTTCTTACAAGACACCAAACATGTTCCCTACCTCTATAAGCCCTAAATCAATATTAAAACATGAAACCCATACCTCTTTTGTCCCCATAACCGGATACCATCAAGAACAAACCAAAACCATGTGACAAATTTATCTAAGTGGTATTTTCCCTTCATGTTTTGCTATAAATAGGATCAATAAAGTAAGACAAACTCACACATATCATTTGCAACCAAAAACATATTCTAGCCTCACAAAACACAAGAATAAATTCATTAAACTTCTACTAACTATTAAACTAATAAAACCTTTAATCAAAGGATAAACCAAAATGGGAATACATCTTGTCCAAGCTCCAAAAACCTTCACTTTTTGCTTTCCTTGGCTGCACATACACGAAACACACTTACCTTAACATTCTTTGATCTATCATGCCCTATATTGTCATACAACAAGTTACTATAATCAAAAGACCATACCCCATTAA
>BQNB010147081.1:0-16487 GCA_026074375.1 Tanacetum coccineum
CTTTCTCTCTCTAAAACAACTCACCTCCTTTCTCTTTTCTAGTTCTAATTTCGTGTTTGATTCTATGAAGTGAAGTGTTTAGGGATCCTACATCAACCAATTCCCAAGTACCATTTCTAAGCAAAGCATCCATTTCTTGATTCATAGCATCAGTCCAGTGAGAATATTTAGAAGCTTCAAAATAAGTTTTAGGTTCTCTGGTTTTATTAAGTTGAGTTACAAAACAAAAAATTTCAGAATTAAGTTTTTAATAACCAACATATTTCTCAAGACCATATTTAACTTTTGATTTAACAACAAAATCATTATAATGCCTTGAAAAAACACTTTGTCTAGAATACCTTCTAACATTTTGAACATCATGAGATGAGCTTGGATTTTGATCCAAGTTACCCTCAGAAAAAATATTTTCTTCAAGTGTGGCAACCTCCTCATTTTGTGTGGCAACTAATTCATCACTGCTATCATCATCATTTCCATAATCAACTAGAAAATCAACAGTGTTGATATTGCTACCAGACACAGAAGAGCTGCTACTATCACTCTTACCTTTATTCAAATCATTAGCTACTCTCTCATCATCATTGGGTATCTCAGGATATTTAATATCAAAAAAGTTTATATGATTAACATCTTGAAAAACATTTGCAGAATCATTTTTTTTCAACCTCAGAATCCTTAAAAGGAAATATATTCTCAAAAAACTTAACATCTCTTGAAAAAATGAACTGATGCTTATCAAGACTATATAACCTATAACCTTTTTTAAAATTAGAATATCCCATCATAACAAATTTCTCAGATCTGCTACTAAACTTGTCATTGTTGTTGACAATGGTAGCAAAACACAAGCAACCAAACACTCTTAAATGAGAGAGAGTAGGTCATTTTTTATATATCATTTCATAGGGAGATTTTCCATTTAGCACAAAAGAAGGGAGTCTGTTAATAAGATAAGTAGCAGTTAGAATACACTTAGTCCACAACTTTAAAGGTATTCCCTTGGAACATAAGTGATCTAGCAACATTTAAAAGATGCATATGTTTCTTCTCAACAATCCCATTTTGTTGTGGAGTATACACACAAGAAGTTTGATGAATTATCCCTTTATCAGAACACAATTTGGTTATAGTTTGATTAACAAATTCAGTACCATTATCACTTCTAAAAACTTTAATTTTTCTTTTAAATTGGTTTTCAATCAAATTATAGAAAACAATTATAAAGTGAGAAACCTCATCTTTAGATTTAATCAGATATACCCAAACAGCTCTAGTGCAATCATCCACAACAGTCAAAAAATACCTGAACCCCTCATAACTAGTAACCTTGTAGGGCCCCCACAAGTCTAAATGAACAAGATCACCCAAACTCTTAGAAGTATAATCACTTAATGAAAAAGGTTCTCTAGTTTGTTTAGCCCTTTGACAAACTTTAAAATAACCAATATTATCTTTTTTATCAATCTGTAAAGATTCTTTTAAAACATTCAAAACAGGCTCTACAGGATGACCAAGTCTGCAGTGCCAATCATGCTGAAACAGCAAACATTGGAATCTAAGATTGCTATTATTACTTTTAATACCTTGGTTATTATAGTAGTATAATCCTTCACATTGATCACCAATCCCCATAACATTTTTCTGATTTAAATCCTGATTCAAGAAATAACATCTATTCTCATCAAAGGCAACAATAACTTTATTCTCTTTAGCCAATTTATGAACAGAAATCAAAGTAACACAATACTCATGTATAACCATCACATCATACAGACTTAAGCCATTAGATAACCTGATATTTCCAATCTTAGAAATATAAGCCTCTGTCCCATTAGGATGGCCCACTTTAATTCTAAGATGAGAAATACCAAGAACATTATCTAATTCCTTATCAGTGTAAGTCATATGTTGATTTGCCCCTGAATCAACAATTTTACCATTACTAACAAGTTTTGGTTTAAAATTTGTGTTAGAACAAAAAAATTTGTTAAAGTTTTTATGAAAAATAGAACTGTTATTAAATAAGTATCTGCCATATTGGCTTGCACATTTTTTCCAACTTTATTGTCTTTGATGAGAGAGATGGGAGTGGCCATTTGTTCATCTGTAAACCCAGAAGATGAACTTTTTCTAACAGAATTATTATTAAAAACATTTTGTTTCTTAAAATTTTGACCAGTTTTTTTTTTTCAAAATCAGCAGGGTATCCAATGATTTTAAAACATTTATCCATAGTATGACCATTAAAACCACAGTTCTCACACACCAGACCAGAACCCCCACCTTGCCTATTATTATTCAAACCAGAACCCCCACTTTGCCTATTATTATTCAAATTATTGGGCCTTGAAGGTCCAACACTAAAATTCTAATTACTTCTTTGAAAATTTTGACTATTAGGCATATTAGACACAAAAGCAGAAGCCTGATTCCTTTGAAAGGAACCAGCTATACTACCAACAGCAACTCTGTGAGACTCCTCACTAGAAATGGTAGCATAAGCACTTCTCACATCAGGCAAAACCTCTCTAGATAATATAGAACTTCTAATTTGCATATAAGAATCATCTAAGCCCATAAGAAATTGCATTAACTTCAACAACTGATTATGTTTCTTAAAACCTTCAGAAGCATTGCAAACACATTTAGGCAATTCAATCATAGCATCATACTGTTTTCACAAAGCATTCAACTTATGATAATAATCAGCAATAGAAGAGTCATTTTGTTTAAGAGTATTAATTTGATTATGTAGACTAAACATTATTGATCCATCAACCTTGTCATATGTTTCTTTTAATTCCTCCCAAACATGTTTAGCTCTTTTTGAAAAAATTTGACCCAAGAAAAGCTCCTCAGATATAGAATTCAAAATCCATCCCAAAACAATTGCATTCACCATATCCCACTGTTTACCAAAAACCTCACCTGTATTAGATCTTTTACAAGAACCATCAATAAAACCAATCGTATTCTATCCTTCTAAAGCCAAAAGCATAGCACAAGACCATACTTGATAAATTTTAGTTCCTTTTAGTTTTATTGAAACAACACTAAGAGCAGTAGTATCATTAGGATGCTAGTGTAATGGATCACTAATATCAAGTTTACTTATTCATGTAACAGGATCAGGATCAGGATCCTGAACATCATCATCATGATCAAAATTAATAGGAGAACTATGCATAGAATTATGAACAGACATGATGATAAACAAAGAAACAAATAGAAAGTAAAAAAAACAAATAAGAAAGGAAGAAGGAAGTTCCCAGGCTTTCACACCACTCAAGGTGGCAGATCAAGGGCAGACAGACTCAATTAACACTAATAAGAGAGAGATAAAGAGGTGTTACAGAGCTTTAAATGATATGCAGCGAAAAGCAATACCAAACCGACTATCTTCTTGATTCAGTTAGTCAAGAAGGCTAGCAGATTAAACAGCAACAAACCACACCCAATCACCAAGATCCACAAAACCCTAATTTCTCAAATTAAAGCAAATCAAACCCAGAACTTCGAAAGCCCAATGATTAAGCACTCTTAATCACCAACCAATGAACCAGATAGAGTAGAATTATCAAGATCCACGAAACCCTAAATTTTCAAAATTAGGGTTTTTTAAAATTAACAATAGATCTGTGCAATTAAACCACAAATCTTACCAGAAAACATTTTAATAGAAAACTGATTGATTAATTTGAAAAAAAAACCTCAAATTTTTTTGAAACTCTAATTTGTTAAACACCTATTTCAGAGCAACCTGGCTCTGATACCATGAGGAAATTATGAATTTTATTATAAAAACTACTCAAATCTCAATTTGAGTATCAACAATTACACAGAAACTGATCTCAATGAGATGAATCAAACCAAACAATCCACCACTGCTACTCAGTTGTGGATCTGTTATCTAGATTGATAATAGTTCTATTACAACAGAACAATAACAAGATCAAGATGATCTAACGGAATTAGGGTTTACAACTTTTGGAAAGAGAGATGAATGAATATCCTCCATATCCCCGTGCCTCTTCCCGATCTACTCAGCGAAAGATAACAAGTCCCCCACTCAACAACTAATCTATACTGCTTTCTTAAATGTCACTCGCGATGTCATGTTCCTGCTCGTAGTACCGTGAGACGGGCCTACTCACTTGAGTGTAACCATAACTGTTGAATGTTGCCTGAAACTCCTAAGACTATGCACGCGCTTCCGCATCCAACTCCCCAGATACCCCCCATACCATGCCTACAAAAACACAACCCCCTCCACTAAAACCATAAAAACACACAAAAAATGCAAAATGTTACCCTAACCAACAACGAAACAAATCCCCCCAAAACCCAAAAAGTATGTGACCCATACCCCAACTCCCGACAACCCCTACCTCCCCGCCCCCCCATACCGTACAACCGCACCTATCGACGCCCCCACACCCCCCGCCCCCCCGACCCCCCCCAATCACATTAACCCTACCCACCCATACTCCCCCCATACCAAAACCCAGAAAGTAAACCACTCTGCCAATCCCCCCACCCAAAACCAAACACTTAAAACAACACCACACCACCTCCTCCAGACCCTTGTCCGAATACCGTACACACACCTACCAGAAAGCACCATCGAGATCAGACGTGTACAAATAGCTGTAACAGACCCGCCAAATCGACGAATAGAGACCATCGCCACATCCGCCAAACTACCCCCCCCGCACCCAACCCAAGACCACAAGCCCCATGCCCCCAGATCACCCCCCCTAAGACATTAAGGATTGAACCAGCAAGCCGCGTCCTCGCCCCTACACCTGTTGCCCATACGTCCCCCGCAACACCCTCCCTCCAGTCACCCCTGCCCCCCCCCGAAGACCCCACCTCTCCCTAGAAACCACCCACTAGCACGAAAGATCCTCGCCCAAACCACCCCCCCATTACCTAGAAACAACTACGCTACAAGACCAACAGATAGAATCCCCTACCAAGAGTCCATACCCTACCAATACCTAAAAAATCACCCCCCCCCACTGATAACAATAAAAATAACCCACCCGACAACCACAATACTAACTTACTTCGAAAAGAATTATACCCCTTACTCCAAAAGAACCCCATAAACCTCCCCAGTTCTAGCTATCTGATCCCCCACCATCATTAAGAATACCATACCAAAGACCACCTCAGCCTGGAATACAACCCCTTCCCAAATTCCACCCCCTCACCCCGCGTCGTACCACACCCTTGATCCTCCCCCCACCCTGTCACCCCAACGTCCACCTCGTGTGCATTCCACCAAACCCATCTTGAAATCGTTTAACCCACCCAATAGACTCTCATACCACGCTCGAATTCTCTACCACACTCGATAAACTCCCCAAGTACAACTCGTCAACACACCTTCCCCAGATTTATAATTTAACATATCCCGTAGTGCTGCAACACATTGTTCACAATCTTCATGGTGGATAGAGCAATGCAGAAGCTAAGCACCTCATGGACAACTTGTAACTCACGGGCCCATTCAAGAGGCATTTATTGGAGAAATGAGGTGCGAGTCAAGGCTCCAGTTTGGAAGGAAGCGTAATAACTTGCAGAACTGTTTGTTTGATTCATGGCACCAACAGAGTAGTTTGTCACCGAGTTTCGGTGCCTTAAAAATGAATGTTGTTCACTTGGTTATGTATTATTTTTCTCATTTGTTTAGACAAGGATCCTTGTGAAATTTTCTTAACAGCAACATACCATGCCTTAACGCAACCGTGAAGAATTTAAAAAACCCCTCCCGCCCCAGCCCCTTCCCCACCGACCCTCGCCACTCACCTACACCCCCCTGTAGTACCAATAGTCCCTTGCACGATCCACACTGTGTACAGACCTCTAACACAAATCCACATACCCCCCTCTGTATACCCCCCTACTCTAAACTTACCGTCCCATCCTGACATATTTGCATTATAAACTTCAACCCAGTTTAAACTCGGTCTGTCGCAGTCCTTCCATCTCGAAAAATTATCTCTGATGTTTATGAAATATTGCTGTTGACCCAAGATTGTATGCCCCCAAGACCTCGAATACCACCAGTACTTTATTATAGACAGACACATAGTGCACTCCAACCACCCACTCCCCACCCCCCCATACCACCAACGACACCCCAAGATACCCACCCAACAACCACAGTTACCCGAACGTGACACGCCCAACATTAGCACCCCAACCTATCCCTCACCAACTATATCCCCAACATACCGCTACCCACAACATAACTAATGTACCAATGAGTACCCAATTGACCCCACTAGTCATTTCCAACGTTCCCCAAAAATAAACCTCGCGAAACTGCCTTGCGCTCCCTACCGACCCCCTTAAACAGAGATACCCCCACTCCACTCCCCCTAATATCCTCGACGTCCATAAAGACTCTCCCCAAGCCACCTCACCAATAATATGTGCTTCACCATTCCAAGTCACTCAATCTAAATAGAAGTCGCGACCACCCGCCCCCTCCCCCACACAGCCAAACAATAATACACCATAGCCACCCACAAAATACATAACCCTGTAAATACAGGCCTATCAACGACCAAGCCACTAACTAGTATGTCGTACCCTCGACTATAATCACCTACACCATTCACACAATTCTCCCCAAGAGCCGGAGACCGCGTACCCAGTGATCCCCCAAGTCCCACCACACACACCCGCGACCCCTGCTCGACATTATTTGTCCCCAGTTCTATGTTAAGAGTATATTGAACTCCTATAACGCCTACACCATTCACTATTGTCATTAGAAGACCCTAACGTTCTCTAATGTCTACCCCCATAAAGATATACCAACAAAAACACTTGCCAATGAGCACCACTATCGAAGATCAACAACCCCAAAATACTTACTTACTTGCCCTCATAGATTCCTCCCCTAAACCCCCCCCTTCCAATGAACCCTTCGCTAATGAGCTACCCCCCCCTAAGACGGCCTTCTCTCGTATCACTTTGCATCAAAAAATAATCCATCACCTCCGTCCCCGATGTCTTACCCCACGCCATATCAAACATCCTCTAGTCCCTCACAAAATCCCAACCTTCCACTACCTTACAAATCCATCACCACCCAAAGACCCTGTGATAATTAATAACTACACAATCTAAGAAGCAAGACATAAGAAAAAAATACACACATAAAAATCCGTGTCATCATGTCTAGAGAATCCATAGAACCCCTCCCCAACTACTCACCCTGAGACCACCCACAAAATAACTGAATACATTTGTTCGCAACTCCCAGCTCATCACCCTCTTGCCGCCTAACTCGCCACACCGCAAGAGCCAGCCCCAATCATACAAACAACTCCCCAACTCATCTTTACAGTCACCCACCAAACTCCCCAACCGACACCCCCGAATGTCCTCCCCCGCCCACACATATCAGCACCCCTATACCCCCGCCTGTAGAACCCACACAGTCCACATGAACCCTACCCACATGCCACCCCGCAGCCTCACCCCCCCCCCCACCCGCACCGCGCGTAGCCACACCTCGCGCTCTGACCCACGCCCCATGCATCCCACAGCCCCACACTTTGCAAGGTAAGTCACTCACTCCGACCCCCGCCCCCTCTTGCGAAACTATCCTCGAGACACCCACTTCCCACCAGCACTCGCCATGTAAACCTTACATTACTCCTCCCCATCGCTACTAAACGACACTCGTTAGAAGTGAGCTCAGCCGTCCTCTGTTGAAACGCTGCAATACTGGTTCTCCAAACGCCGAGAGCAGTGTGTGTGATTCATGTGTGGGTTGCTTTCGACCCTCACACCTATCTCAGTACCATCTTTCCAGATACATAACCACCTACCCACAGAACACTGGGTGACACGTTGTTTGTGAGCACACATATCTCTCGCTAGAATATCAACCCCTTCCGCGGTCTTCTACTCGGCATCGAGTCCGCAAACCAACACCCGGAATAGTCGCATAATATCTACCCCCAGGCCACATACACCTATATATGCGACATGGAGATATACGCACACTTCAGTCAGTCCCTCTCGCAGCAGACCGGGCCCCTACCCATAATGCGACGACCCTACACCCCTACCAGGCCCCTCTTCCCACACCACTCCGGCTATGGCGAATTCATGCGTTTGTGTAGAGGGGTGCTCGAGCGGATGTTCGCCGTTTCGTGCCTTCAACCATCTCCCTACCTTCCAACGATACTCAAAGCAATCCCCTGCATCCCGCCCTACCCCCAACCCATGATTACAATATAAAGTATCTCACATGCTCAGTTATTATTATATGATATTGATCATCCCAGTCTTTACATTGAAAGTTTTATACCTAATGATCCAGGCTGTGTCCGCTTCTCTCCCCTTCCCCGCAGGTCGTATCTTTCTCATCTCGCTAACGGTTAATCTATTCCCCCGAAATGTTCCGTTTGCTTTTCGAGGCCATGCGGGCCCCATTTAATGCCGCCCCTGCGACCCGCCCCTGCTTAATCAACTATAATCACTACCCCCGGCAGATATATTACAAAGTCTAAAATGGATCCACAATATAAACATTAAGTAACCTTATTATCTTAACCTAATAATTCAACCCCCTCAACAATCTCCCCGTAAAGCCCACTCCCATCACCCCCTGATCGCAGCCCCTTCGATCGCTCCTTACGTGTCTCCGCTCCCCAGCCTCCGTAACCCACAGAGCGTGTGTGTGACCGCATAAACCCCTTCACGGCCCCCCAGACCCCCTCCGTCCCCCCCCCACCCCCCCCATAACCCAAGGCACAACTCCCCCCCCTCCCCGCCTCTTGCACCCAAAAAATCCCCTTTTTAAACAACCCAAAACCCAAACAAGACCGCCCTGTCCAATGACTCAAGTGTACCGGATCACTCGTTCGGCACTGATCCAATCACGCGCCTCCCACACGTCCCCACCGCACAACCATTCCACGGCTGAACCTAAACATCCAACAAAGACCACTAGCGAATTTTACTATCGCACTCTTTTCGATCTGCCATAGACTCCCTCGTTGTTGATGCTCCATAAACTCCTCCTAAGCGCCCCCAAGTCCGGGTCACACTTCGCAGTTGTTTTCGTTTCTTTGGGCACTCATCAAGTCGAACCCCCCCAGAGAGTCCCCCCCGTTCTTCTTCGTCTTTTGAGTCATACCGCAGATTGCATCCACTACCCCGCCCCCCGCATACCATTGTCATTAGACTGCATCCTGATGTGCAGGTTGCCGCTCCCCCGCACACTCCTGCCTTCCTCTGCCTCTTGAGGGCACTTCCCCCCCGAACTATGCGCGACTCTTCCTTTCTCCTTCGCAGCCGTTGATAAATCCTTGTTATCCATCTCCGTGGTAATCCTAGAAGAGGCCTAATGCCTTCATCTTCATATTACTCCGTGGGATTTGATGATCGTGCTGCTTGTAATTTGAGACAAGAGGCGTTAAAAATAGTCCAAATAGCATCTTCGGTATCCAATCCATCGGTATCTCATCTAATCCGGTATCTCCGCAAGTCTTTTAAGTCGCCTTCAAAAGCACACTTATGTATCCCCCCATACATTCAATTAATTCATATAAATCGAAAAGATAAATTGTTACTCCTTTTATTATGGGTGGCAATGATCCGGGCAATGGTCGCATGAGAAAGTGGTTAAAGAACCATGTTAGGACACGATTAAATTTGTCCCTATGTACTTCCCATTCGTTGCTAGTGCCAATCCTTTTGATCCAAGTCTAAAACGCAACACACTCATGAAAGTTTCCAGTCTCTACATCGTCGTCCTTTTTCTCATAAGGCTGCTCTATAGATCCAGAATCACTCAAATAGAAGAGGTCAGCTCCTTTTATAGGAGCTGACAAACTTGAATAGCCGACATCCAAAAACACCCCTCCATCTTTAAATAATGTCCAACTTGAGCCCAAAGTTACTTCAAACTGAGAATCAAGAAATGACACTGTTAGCCCCTGAATTTACCAAAAGAGATTATAATTTAACAATATCCCGATGCAGCACACATTGTTCACACTCTTCATGGAGATAGAGCAATGCAGAAGCTAAGCCTATGGCAATCTTGTACCTCACGGCCCATTCAAGGGAACATTTATTGGAGAAGAGGTGCGAGTCAAGGCTCCCGTTTGGCATGAACTCGTAAACTAGCAAGAACTGTGTTTGATCATGGCACCAACCGAGTAGTTGCACCGAGTTTCGGTGCCTTAAACTGCTAATGATGTTCACTTCGGTTATGTATTCTTTCTTTCCTTGTTTAGAACCTTGTGAAATTTTCTTAACAGCAACCACCATGCCTTCACGCGATAAGTAGCCTTTATAGACACAGCCAAATCCCCCTTAGCCCAATTTTAAATCATCGGAGAAATTATTTGTAGCCAAAGCAAGATCTAAAAATGAAAATCTCTTCGGTCCTGTTCCTATTTCAAGATCGTTGTCTATTGATGTCGACTCAACCATTTCTAGTAAGTTTTGTATATCTTCTCTTTGTGTCCTCTGAAACATAGCATATCCGGCTATGACTACAATAACAATAACACCAAGAGGGATTACTAGTCCCACTGCTAGTTTTATTTTGTTTGACATACCTTCCCTTTTATGAGTTGTAATCAAACTTGAGCTGAACTCCCAAGATCGCAGGATATGTCTCTCGACACTTGCACCCGTGGTAGCCGAAAATCCAATTGTTACCCACTCGGGAAGAACATCCCTTAGGTCAACTTGATACGAAAGAGTATTATTTTTTCGAGAAGTACCATAAGTGGCGTAGCGCCAAGACAAGATAATCATCTGGGTGGTAGCATTGTAAGATATCCAGGCTTCTGCAGGATCATCGCCGCTGTGTAAGCTACCATTCCAAGCTATATAATTAACAGAACGAAGTGAGTTCTTGTTGATGGCCACATGTTCAAATGGAGGATCCTATGTGTTTGCTGTCGAATCAAACTCAACGTGAATTATTTGGCTATCGTAATCATCACGAGACCTTGTGTTGAACAGGACTAGAAAGGTACCACCAGAATGTTCAGAATTGGTTATGGCGGGAAATCGTTCCCTCCAATTCCTCTTCCCAGTATGCGAATTCATGGTTTTGTGTAGAGGGGTGTTTGGATGTTCGGTTTAGTGCAAAAAATTATATAACGATACTCAAAGAATTGAAGCACACAAATGATTACAACTAAAGTAAATTCAGTTATTATTATCTGTTATTGATCAAAGTAATTACAATGAATATTTATACCTAATGAACCGGTGTGAATTAAGAGTCGTATCTTTTCACAAAGCGGTTATCTATTCCTAAAGTTCCGTTTGGCTATTGGGCCTGCGGGCTTTAATGTTTGATTCTGCTAATCCTATAATCCTGGCAGAAATATTACAAAGTCTAAATGGATAAATATAACATAAAGTCTTATATCTTAATAATACTTCTAACAATCTCCCCCGTAAGATCTAAGGCTTGATGTTAGAGTAGTCCGTTTGTGCTTCCATCTTTTGCAGACTCAAACGATGATGGTGAAATCGTCGCTTGATGAACTATGAGTATCTTTCTCGCCTTGTTGTCTTGATGTTGATGCTCCATTAGTTGGTCTTCGTTTTTCGTTTGGGCACTCAAAGTCGAAGTGTCCCGTCTTTTGACATAAATAGCACTTGATCCTTGCCATGTCTTCTTCATCCTGATGTGCAGTTGCGTCGCACTTGCCTTCCTCTTCCTTCTTGAGGGTAATCCCGAAATGCTCGACTCTTCCTTTCTCCTTCGCAGCCGTTGATCCATCCTTGTTACCATCTCCGTGGTAATCCTCGAAGCGCCTAATGCCTTCATCTTCATATCCTCCAGTGGGATTTGATGATCGTGCTGCCTTGTAATTTGAGACAAGGGGTTCCAAATAGTCCAAATAGCATCTTCGGATATCCAATCCATCGGATCTCTCTAATCCGAGTATCTCCGCAAGTCCTTCAAAGTCGCCTTCAAACTGCACACTTATGTATCCTCCCATACATTCAATTAATTCATATAAATCGAAAAGATGAATTGTTACTCCCTTTATTATGGGTGGCAATGATCCGGGCAATGGTCGCATGAGAAAGTGGTTAAAGAACCATGTTAGGACACGATTGAATTTGTCCCTATGTACTTCCCATTCGTTGCTAAGTGCCCCTCCTTTTCTGATCAAGTCTAAAAACGCAACACACTCATGAAAGTTTCCAATCTCTACATCGTCGTCCTTTTTCTCATAAGGCTGCTCTATTCTTCTTTCGATGTTTGCACTTCTGTCAAGTGCATCAAAGTAATCTTCCAAGTAATTGTTGTGTTGCTCCCTCATTCTGTCAAGGTTTATGTTCTTTCCTCGCCTACCTTTGAACATGTGCGCCAAAGTGCATCTATCTCCATTTGATGATATCTCGAACCCTTGCTGCCTTAATAATCCTATTGATAATATATTAAGCGTGACTTCAGGGGCATAGTGCACCCCTGGTATCGTGTAGGTTCTATCTCCGTTTTCTATCAAGACTTCCCCAATACCATATGTAAATAAAAATTTGCCCTGTTCCTCCAATGGTTCTACAGCGAATTCCTCTTTAAGGTTTAAGAAGAATTTTAAATCGGCAGTCATATGCTTATTAGATGTATTGCTAATATACCAAAAGTCGTCCCATGATCCCTTATCGGTTCCATCTATTATTCCTCTAGTTCTAAAGTGAATAAACTCAGGATATTTAATGCTTACTTTTGGTTCGGGCAATGATGGTATGGCGGCTGCTGTCTCCTTTTCTTGTTTCTGCGTCGTCTTGGTGTCGTCTTGTGGACACGCGTTTGCAAAGTGTCCTGTTCCATGACACTTGAAGCATTTAACCGTTTCCTTGTTCTTCCTTATTCGCGCCCTAGTTGCTTCGTCCCCATGCTTGAAAGTCGTTGATCCTGCTTGTGCATATAGCCTCTCGTCGCTGAGTTTTGTAGGGCAGGATTTCGCAACGTGGCCCTTCTGAGTGCAATAAAAACAGGCGTAGTCCCTGAATTTATTTGACGATAAAGTGGAATTGAACAAGTTGATTTGTTCAATCTTGTTTCGAAGCATTGCCTTGCACTCTTTTGTGATTTGGCGCGCACAGGGGCCGAATCCCTCTCTTTCTCTTTTTATCTTCCTTTGCACGAATTCCATTTGTGAAAGTTTGTTTCGATACTTCCCAGGCTTTGTGCTCTGATACCAATGTTCAGAATTGGTTATGGCGGGAAATCGTTCCCTCCAATTCCTCTTCCCAGTATGCGAATTCATGGTTTTGTGTAGAGGGGTGTTTGGATGTTCGGTTTAGTGCAGAAAATTATATAACGATACTCAAAGAATTGAAGCACACAAATGATTACAACTAAAGTAAATTCAGTTATTATTATCTGTATTGATCAAAGTAATCAGCTTTTGAGGTTCCGAGCAATTTGCCTCAAAGGTTACGGAATGCAAAGACACAAAGTGGCGAATCAGAAAGTAAAACAAAAGCTAAAATGCCTTATCAATCTCTGGTAACTTTAGTGGCATGTTGTTCAATCAGCATACCTTGGTACAATGAATATTTATACCTAATGAACCGGTGTGAATTAAGAGTCGTATCTTTTCACAAAGCGGTTATCTATTCCTAAAGTTCCGTTTGGCTATTGGGCCTGCGGGCTTTAATGTTTGATTCTGCTAATCCTATAATCCTGGCAGAAATATTACAAAGTCTAAATGGATAAATATAACATAAAGTCTTATATCTTAATAATACTTCTAACACAAATAGCTTGCGATCCCAAGCCTTCTTTTTATCCATAGTTACAGGGAGTTGTATCTTTGTTATAATTGGTAGCTCATTCAAAATATCTAGCTTGAAATGCAAAGGCTCATTCTCATAATCTAGCCAATGAATTGCATTATTCGAATATATCCCCCACTGAATATATATGAATTGGGTATAATTTCATCTCCAGCCGGGCGAATAAAGAATGTAAACTCGCAGCAATATGTGGTGTTCCCTAGTGCGTCAATGACGAAACTAAAGTGAGTAGTAAAATCTGAGAGCTTGCCAGATTTGTTGTCCCATATATGGACAGCATCTGCGTATATAGCATGCCCAACACTATTTGTGATTATCAACTTTGTTGAACTCTATCGTGCCATCAGAATATATGGCGTCTCCTAAAAGAAGTATATTTGTTGCACTAGTTGTAAAACTATTGACCTCAAAATATACTGAATTAGACACCGGAAAATATAACAAGGAAAAACTAACAAAGGGCATGTTAACATGCTGATAAATATTGCCATCCTGCAAGCTTATAATGGACCGTTTATTGACACAGTAACTATAAGGCACAATGACAAGATTTTTTTGACATAAACAATGGACTAAATAAACAATTCATGTAACATAGAATATTGATATCATATTATCATGTCCATTTCGGAGAAATCAGAATTTCTGACAAAAAATTTAAACTACGTTGCAAAAATCCATGTGGTTCACAAGAAATACTGATATGTCTCTAACGACGATACATCGTACTATATAGGGGTGCACTTATTTGACGTATCTAATAATTGAATAATTGAATGGGTGCACTTATTTGCAGACCAACCAAACATCATTCACTCCTAAACCCCACCCCTTTTCCTCCTATCACATCACTCTTACAGTATCCCTGATGGGAGAGTACTGCCCAAGTGAAAGAAAGGGACACGAGAAGCGTTTGGGAGCGAGGGGATGGATTTAGAGTATTGTGGCTGCTAGTATGTAATAGAATGATAAATGTTTTACTTAACAAACCTTCCTACTGTCCTCCTAGCTAGCTTTTATGCCATATAGATTCTATCTTCTAAGAAAATATGACTGATACGTGGATAAAATTACAAGGTGGTATTAGTATTCGATAGCTCAAGTCCATTAGCGTTTAATGTTACCAATATCTCCGGAAGTGATATCATACCATTATAGTCCCCCAAATTTAATGTTACTTAATTTGAAAGTAGCATTGAACTTGTATAATAAAAATTCATTTTATTTCTTGTCAAGTATTAACGGACATGGCGCAATGACGAAATGAATCTGCAATTTTAGAAAGGCCCAGCTTGGATGAAGGTCCGCTATGTTGGGGGCCGGAGCTTATAAAACGGCACATTGCAGATAGCGGTTCCGTAGCTCACGTGGCTCCCTTGTCCGAAGCCCGATGATTAAAAGACCAGCCTTATAAAGCATGGATTAGAAATAGTTGATAAAAGAATCAGTAAGGATGGACAGTAGTAACCTATAGCCTCATGTTCGGAATGAAAAAAGTTATACGGTTGTAGACTTGTAGGCTTGTAGCTCCGTGTCTCCATACACAGTTAGGGAGAACGAAGGAGGACGTTAGCCAGACGCCTAGAGAGGCCAGGCTTACGAAGGTTAAACCACGAATTGATGATCAGACCCGGTTTGGGATTCGAATGAAGCAGATTGCTACTTTGATGCTATATAATTAACATGGGTCGTATCTTACAAAAACTTTATCGTGTTTAACGGATAACGGGGAGCGTGACCAAACGGACCACAGGACCGAAATTTAAACGGGAGTTGTTTATGAGAAGGTAGTGACCGGATATCTTACTCTTGGAACGTCCCATGCTTAGCGTGCATCTTCGGGGTATGTGACTCAACCATAACAGAAGTCGGACATAGGTTCGGCCCGATAACTAGAGGTTATGAATATTGGATTTCCATCAACGTCCGAAATTTAGGAATAATATTACGACATGTGTGACGCAAAAGACGCATATCATCAAATCGTGAAAATAAAGAGATAAATAAATAACAGAGGTAGCAGCAAACTTTAAAGATTATCGAATCCGCGGTCGAAGGTCAAAGATCTTGGAAGATATAAATGTCACAGGGGGTGTGCCATGTTGTCGGAGCAGGATCCACAAAAAAGCTGTGAATTGGCGGGAACACCCTGACCCCGGGTGCCTTTTGGCACCGGCCATTGTCCACCCTACAAGGAATAGATCCGGCAACTCTCTTTTCCCAATGAGGCACCAACCGAAGTAGGCAGGAGGAGACTTGAACCCTTGACCTTTTTTATCCACAAAATCTCTCCAGTGGGCCCATGAGTTTTTCGGAGGTGGGTACCAACTGAGCCAAAGCTCTTTTGGTCTTGCCGGAGCATGATGATCGGACTACTTATACTACAATGGTGATCCTTTTCCCTAGAAAATGTTAGTTTATAGACGATAAATTAATAGATGTGTGTTAGGATCGAACTCAAGATCACGGGATTGCACTCACTACGAGTTAACAATTAATAAATAATATATTTGTTAATTTTACACGTAAACGTTTAACGGTCGTTAAGTATTTAACGGAAAAGACTAACGACCATAAGGACAATGACATGTACATAATAACATAATTGATGTTACATAATGTTACATAATTATTGTTACTTAATGTTACATAATGTTACATAATTA
>BQNB010147082.1:0-16487 GCA_026074375.1 Tanacetum coccineum
GGAGCGAAAAGTTTCACAAGGTACAAGTATGAGTATTGTTAGCATCTTAGCTTATATTTAACGGTGATTTCGTTTTTAAGCTTGGTTTGGGACAAGTGAAAAGTCAGGGACGATGAATTTATCTTTTTGTGCATTTTAGGATTAAAGTGCATCTTATTTCGTGACCTCTAAAGTTATAAAAATAACGAAAGTCATACGTTCATAAAAAGAAAAGTATAAAAAATAAGAAAAAAGGAAAAATACAAAAATATGCGTGGTAATAAGTTTAGATATTTAAAAATGGTCAAAACGAGGCTTTTCAAAACTTATGAGTTTTTAATTCCCTTTGATGAACACTTAGCTACTTTTTGAGGTAATTAGTTGAGGGGGATTGAGATTCTTGGTTTTCTTAAGTGTTTACTTATGGCATTGCGTGAGGACACGGCAAAACATATTCTCGCAACATTTTCTAGCTCTTCTAACTCATTTGTCGTAGTTCCAATAGCTTCACCAACTCTTTCGCTCTTTCATGATGATCCCTACATAAAAGTTATGCAAGCATTTTATGCTAAAAAATCACCTATCCCACCTCCTACTATCATACCTCAATCATCAATGCTTAATCCTCAAGAATTTTTTCTTCCTGAAGGACTACTACCACCAAAGAAACAAGGTTATTCATCCTTATCTACTTCTGCCCTACCTCAAGACTTTGAGATAGGAGAAAGCTCTCGTAAGACAAGTCTGGAACGTCACGAGGAGCAAATTGAGGAAATCTTAAATCATCTAGATGAACTTTCTCTCGATCGTATTGAATACATAGAAGACAAAATCGAAGGACTTGGAAAAGGTCGGGTGATTATCCAACAAGACTTTGACAATCTAGAAGCAGAACTCCAAGAAGCTCGTGCTCAAATTTCTAAACTTCAGAAGAAGCAGATGGGAAATAACCACAAAATTTCTCTGGCTCGCTTCAGAATTACTGATCTAGAACACATCATCAATGATATCCAGATTCGTCATCAAGAAGATAAGGAAAGTCTTCTGAATACCATTAATGAACTCAAGATCAGCCAAGAAGGACCATCAGACTATTAGATTAGATCTTAGTTACCGCTTTTATTAGAACCTAGCCACGGGATGTGTGGTATAAATAAAAACACTTGTCAAATCTTGACTATGTATAGTAAAAAGGCAAGTTGTTCTTAATATAAATGGCAATCCCGTTCTACTTTGTTGTTTTCTTAATACTGATTCATTTATCATTTATCCCATATCATCTTCATCTCCGTCATAATTATTTTATGAATCATTCTTGACTTATAAATATAATCATAGATACTTAATTATTATGAATATCAATGATTTTCGATATCACTTCGTGGAAATGTTTTATTTTTGCACTCTTAATCATTTAGACTTGTTGATGTAATTCTTTATACGTGTTGTTTATGTTGTGATAGAATGCTCCCAACAAAGGACGTAACATCTGAAGCACGGCCATTGACTCAAGCTGCCATTAAGAAATTAGTTTGCTGACGGTGTCACACAGCCTGGAAGCACAGTACAACAATGGCAAAGTGCTAGTATTCCAAACCGGGTACACCGGACATACTGAACTCCTATAGAAAAAAACAGGAAACTATAAAGTGTTCATTAGTATCAAACTTTCTACTTCAATGGTTTGGATGGGAGAGTTCATCCGCCCTGGTTTTAAAGGACCGTAATCAGGTATTTTCTTGGTAGCAAATGTGTCGAGGAAAACAAAGTAACATTTGCTATAGGTACCTTAACTGATGATGCTTTGTCCTGGTGGAATGCATACGCCCAACCTATGGGAGTAGATCAAGCCAATCAAATCACCTGGGCTGAGTTGAAAAGGCTCTTAACAAACAAGTATTGTCCTCGAACTGAAGTAAAAAAGATGGAAGATGAACTTTACAATCTGACTGTAAAGGGAAATGATCTTAAGCCTTATGTTAAAAGATTCCAAGAATTAGCAGTCTTACTGATCTCCTTTCCGAAACATGGTTACCAAACACCTGAGAAAACTCCTGGAAGCCTTCATCGGAGGGTTACCTAGAACTATTGAAGGAAATGTTACCGCCTCTAAACCTCAAACTTTAGAGGAAGCCATTAACATAGACCAAAGGCTAATGGATCAGGTAACAAAACACACTCCGGTGAAAATATCAAGTGATCACAAACGAAAGTTTAACGACAGAAGAACTTTTAACAACAACAACAACAACCGTAACACCAACACCAACAACCGCTACAATAATCACCAACCACAACAAAACAGAAGACAAGAAGCTGTCAGAGCTTATGCTGTCACTCTAGCTGAAAATAATAGGTATGCTGGAAACCTCCCATTGTGTAAAAGATGTGCTCTACATCACACAGGACCTTGTACTGTTAAGTGCAATATTTGCAACAAGGTAGGCCATTTGACTAAGAACTGCCGAAACAAGAGGCCAGCCACTGGAAGTAATCAACTACCAGTGACAGTTATTTGTCATGCATGCGGAGAGAAAGGGCATTATACAAATCAGTGCCGAAAGACCAACATCAATGCCCAGGGAAGAGCCTACATGCTAAGAGATAGAAATGCTCACCAAGACCCGAACGTAGTCTCCGGTATGTTTATTCTAAACCACATTTAGCAAGAGTTTTATTTCGATTCTGGATGCCAGATAAAGCTTCGTATCCATATCTCTTGCCTCTATGCTAAATATCCCACCTATTATAATAGATACCTTTTATGATATCGAAATGGCTGACGGAAACTTAGTAAGCACAAATACCGTTATTAAGGATGTAACCCTAACTTTGTTAAATAAACCTTTCAAAAATTGATCTCGCATGACAATTAACTCAGGGCTAGGTGTCGACCGTTGTCATTGGTAGGATCTGGGTTATAAAGTATCATGCTAAAAGATCTTCTGTGACAAGAAAGTCGTTTCCACATTCCACCATCGACGGTGAACATTTGATCATTCGAGGTGTCCTAAGATAAGACCCGACTAAATTCTTATATCTTGTATAAAAATGAACGAATCTATCACGGGGTTGTCAAAGTTGTCATGATCCAAGTAACGGAGAAGAAGTCCAGACGATATGAGATTAGATGATTTCCCGTAGTTAGAGAATTCCCAGAAGTTTTTCCTGAAGATCTACCTGGCCTCCCTCCCATTCGCCAAGTAGAATTCCAAATCGATTTAATTCCAGTAGCAACGTCTGTACGCTCGCGAACCATATAGATTAGCTCTTTCAGAAATGCAAGGAACTATTTAATAAACTTTATATAATTGTCAGAACCGAGGGTTTTATCCAACCAAAGTACTTCACCCTGGGGAGCTCCTGTCTTATTTGTTAAATAAAAAGAGGATCTTTCAGAATGTGTATCGATTACAGGAGTTGATATAAACTTACTGTAAAGAAATCGTTACCCTATTACCTACTAATTGATGATCTTATTCGACCCAATTTAAGGTTTTGAGTGTTTACTCAAAAATCTGACTTATGATTGGTTATCATCAACAGAGAGTAAAGAATGAAGATATTCCTAAGACTGCTTTTAGAACAAGATACGAACACTATGAATTTCAAGTTATGCCATTTGGTTTAACTAAACGCACCTGCTGTATTCATGGATCTCATGAATCGTATGTATAAAACAATACTTGGATATAATTTATGATAGCCTGTTCATCGTGATATTCTCATTACTCTTGTATCGTAGATGAGCACGAAATAATCTGAGAATAATACTAGAATTACTCAAGAAGAGATAGTCGTTATTGCCACGTTTTAAAAAAATGTGGATTTTTTGGATTCGTATCGTGCAATTTCTTGGACATTTAATTGATAGTCAAGGACTTCATATTGACCCCGCTAAGATTAAAGCAGTTAAGAACTGGACATCCTCCCACTAATCCCACGGAAATTCTTCTATTCCTTAGGACTCGCCGGCTTTTTTCGGTGATTTATCAAAGATTATGAAGATTTTAGTTACTCGCTGGAGAGAGTTGACAATCGCTCTAGCAGGAAAATTAAAACTGATTAGAGTTCTGTTTATATCTCGCTAGTATAAAGATTCTCAAACAAAAACCTAATGTTCTCGCTTAGTCTTCAAATCTGCGAGGTATCAAAACTCGCTAGTCTTCAACTCGCTACCTGCAAGAAGGGTTAACTCGCTGCCTAACTCGCTACCTGCACAAGATGACAACTCGCTGACATAGTACTTTCTGACACATAGTGTACTATTCTGACAACTCGCCAGTACAATAACCTAACTCGCTATGAAGATCTTTGAACAGTAACTTAACTCGCTAGAGGAATAAAAAGGTTTTTCACCTAAAAAAACACCTAAAAATTCACCCCTTTTTGAATGTTTTTGCACATGTTTCTTTTGTCAAACTTTGTTACTAGAAGGCTATTAGCAACTATAAAAAAACATGTTTTTACATCACAATGTCCAAAATCAAAGAAAAAATCCAAGACTAGACTATAAAACCTTCAAAAAACAAAACTTTTGATCTAAACTAACCAAAAAAAATACGCCACACACATCCCTATGCTTATCAATCCTTGTGCTTTGATACCATTTGTAGGTATTGTAAATCATAACAAATCATATGCATGTGGATTAAGCTATATCTTGAGAGAGAAAGTAAGAGAGAACTTTCTATAATGGAAAATGAACTTGTAATATGTAAATGATAGACCCACCTCTTCCATGGCATGGAAGAGGCTTATATAGTGACAACAAAACCAGCCTTAAGGCCTTGGTAGTGGGCTTACATGTTGGGTTTAATACCCGACCCATTACCAAATGTTATACATTAAACGCTTAACTACGAGCTATAATAAACAGTAAAATACACGGGGTGACTGAGTCTTTTTCTAATATCTAACATTCACAGAGATGAATATATGTTTAGGGTAAATGATCTTTAAGGTGATTAGTTGTTGAAACTGAAGTTGATCATGAGGTGGTTGTTGAAACTGAAGTTGCTTCTAAAGATGTAAACTTAAGTGTTGATGAAGTTACTTTAGCTCAAGCACTTGCAGCTTTGAAAAGTGCGAAACCCAAGGCTGACAAGGTTATGATACAAGAACTAGAGCAGGGTACAATTACAACAACAACTGATGCTACAACAGTTACAGCTGCTAGTACAAGACCCAAGGCTAAAGGGATTGCTATTCATGAGGAGGAGCAAGCAACTACACCAATAGTTTCTTCTCAACAACCATCATAGGTCAAGGTTCAGGACAAAGGTAAAGGAATCATGGTAGAAGAACCTTTGAAGATGAAAAAGAAAGATCAAGTAAATTTTGATGAACAAGAAGCTAAAAGATTACAAGCTGAATTTGATGAAGAGGAGAGACTTACAAGGGAAAAGATGAAGCCAATGTTGCTTTGACTGAAGAATGGATCGATATTCAAGCTAAGATTGATGCTGCTTATCAAATTGGCTCAAAAGAACTACAGCTCAAGACGCTAGAAGAATTGACTGATGAAGAAAGCGCAAGATTTTTTGTTAATTTCTTTAAAGCAATGAAGAAAACATTTTGAAACTAAGGAGCAGAGAGAAAGGAACAGACCTCCAACAAGAGCTCAACAAAGTAGTATCATGTGTACTTATCTAAAAAACATGGAAGGATGGAAGCCTAAAAGCTTGAAGAACAAGTTCTTTGCCAATATTCAAGAATTGTTTAACAAAGCTTTCAAGAGGGTGGACACCTTTGTTGACTACAGAATTGAGTTGTTAGAAGAGAGTTACAGGAAAGAAAAAGTGATGGTAGAGAGTTCCAAGAAAGCTGAAGCAGAGATAGCACATGAAAGTAGTTCAAAGAGAGTAGGAGAAGAGCTGGAACAAGAAAGCTCTAAAAGGCAAAAAGTAAAAGAAGATAAAGAGTATGAAGAGCTTAAACAATGTTTGGAAATAATTCCAGATGATGGAGATGATGTAACTATTGATGCCCTATACCTTTATCTACTAAATCTCCAACCATTATTGACTACAAGATCTACAAAGAAGGGAAGAAAAGTTATTTCCAAATTATCAGAGCAGATGGTAATTCTTAGATGCATTTAACTTTTGGAAAGAAGCTTAAAAACTTTAATAGATAAGACTTGGAAGTTCTTTGGAGCATAGTTAAATCTAGATTTAAGAAGACAGAGCCAGTGAATTACATGGATAATTTCTTACTTCTTAATTTAAAGACCATGTTTGAATATCTTGTTGAAGATAGTGTATGGAAGAATCAACAAGGATTGGTTAAAGTGCTAAACTGGAAGCTTTATGATTCTTATAGAGTCCATTGTGTAACAATGTAGTCCATACTTTATTATCGTTGGTTGAGAAGATGTATCCACTAACAAATTACACACTACATCAGATATTCAATGATGTGAAGCTTCAAGTTGATTATGAGTGTGAAATGGAATTTGAGCTTCTTAGGTTGGTCAAGAAACAGCTTAAGGAAGGCTATGTAACTGAATGAAGTATTTGGAAGCATCCTCCTGGTGATTAATGAAGCTTTCAATGAAAAAACTTGAGATTTTAAAGAAGAATATCAAGTTTAGGGGAGGATTGTTGGGGTTAAAAGCCTTTTTGAAGTTACTGCTGCTAAAGTTTATGTTACTACTACTAAGTAAAACTTAGTGTTGTTCAGTAATCTTAATGAAAAATATGCTAAGTAGTTAGTACTGCTAGTTACTACTGCTAGTGTAACTTAGTACAACTAGTGTAACTTAATACTGCTAGTGTCTATTAGTACTGCTAGTATATGTTAGTACTGCTAGAGTAAAGTTAGTACTGGTGGTGAAGATTGAAGAAAATATTCTAAGTAGTTACTACTACGTGTACACAGTTAATGCTGCTGGTGTATAAGTTACTACTGCTTGTTAAGAGTTAATGCTGCTGGTATAAAGTTACAGCTGCTGAAAGATTACAACTGCTGAAAGATAAAGATTGCTTAAAGATCAAGATTACTTATGAGATAAGGATTGTTATTTAAATAATAGATCTTTGAGAATAATCTAAATTTTAGTAATATATTGTAAATTGACTAGGACTCCTTGGTGTATAAAAGCAGGTCCTATGGCATAGAGTTTTATGTATCTTAGTTGTATAATTCATAGCTTCAAGGTTTTGTAACCCTAATACTAGGAGAGTATTCGTATTATTTGTAATAATAATATTGGAGCTTTTATTGTTGAAATTATATTGTTTTGTATTACTGAAGAATTCTTCTTATATTAAAGATTAGATTCCGCATAATCTTTAGTATTATCAAACAAAGTTTCTTAAACTAAGTTATGTTAGATTTATCTAGCATAACTAAACCTTAAACAAGCTTAAGGAATTCGATCATTAGAAGTTAACTGGGATCAACACATTTAAACTGTGCACGGATAATATAATGAGAAGATGTGTGGCTGGAAGCAAAACCCTTGAAATTCTGACACATTGTCATTCGGGACCTACAGGTGGGCATCATAGTGCTAATATTACCGCAAAGAAGGTTTACGAGTCCGAATTTTATTGGCCTAGTCTTTTTAAGGATGCTAATGAGTACGTAAGACTATGTGATGCATGTCAAAGAGCAGGAAACATATCTTCAAGGAAGGAAATGCCTCAATATAACATTCAGGTATGCGAAGTCTTTGATGTTTGGGGATTAAATTTCATGGGACCATTTCTTGAATCTAGAGGTAATAAATACATATTAGTAGATGTCGATTATGTGTCCAGATGGGTCGAAGCTCAAGCATTACCTACGAATGATGAGCGTGTTGTGGTTAAGTTTTTAAGAAGTTTATTTGCTAGGTTTGGAGTTCCTAAAGCTTTGAATAGTGATAGAGGGACATATTTTTGTAACTCCCAGTTTGAAAAAGCTTTACAAATATATGGTGTGACTAATAAATTATCCACGACATATCACCCTCAATCTAATAAACAAACTGAAGTTACTAATATGGCTATTAAGCGCATCCTAGAGAGATCAGTGTGGTACAATCCTAAAGGTTGGTCGAAAAAACTTAACGATGCGTTATGGGCATTTAGGACGGCCTATAAAACATTGACAATGTGTACACCTTTTAGATTAGTTTATGGGAAATCATGCCATTTACCCGTAGAGATCGAGCATAAGGCACATTGGGCATTAAAACAATGTAATATGGATTTAACGCTTGCTAGCGAAAGTCGCATTATGCAGCTTAATGAGTTAGACGAATTGAGAGATGGTGCTTATGAGAACACTAGAATTTACAAAGAATGGACTAAGAAATGGCATGATTCTAGAATTCGTGGTGATAAAGATTTTAAGGTAGGCGACAAGGTGCTACTTTATAATTCTCGTTTGAAGATGTACCTTGGAAAACTTAAATCGAAATGGAGCGGTCCTAACATTGTTAAAACGGTATATCCACATGGGGCTATAGAAATCACAAACAAGGACGGGTTTAGCTTCAAAGTCAATGGGAAACAGTTGAAGAAATATTACGGAGGTGACATTGACAAGGAGGATGATGAGGTTATAGGGTTGGAGAATGACGCAACGAGAAGCTGAACGGAGTCTAACTTAAATACTCTCACAAAAACAAAAGTGCTTGCCGGGAGACAACCCAGAATGTAATTTTCAATTTTTATCGAGTCTGTCTTCCCAGACTGTCTATACGGCGTATCCAAACCCCATGGATACGGTGTATTGACTATTTGGGCGTTATCCAGTCTTTATTTTCAGCACAATCTATATGACGTATTCATTAAATTAATACAGCGTATACAGGTATCAATACGGCGTATCCTGGGGTATGGATACGGCGTATCGACTCCCTGTACAGTTTTAGGTATCTATTTCGAGTCTAACCAAACGAATACATAGAGATATAATTGCATTTGTTTTCTGAGAATTTACACAGGACCTTGTAAAGGGAAATCGACGAATATTGGTGGAGAATTTACAAATATGGAGATCCTGAAGTGTTGGAGTCTTGAAACTTCAAGACGGCTGTTCAACATACAATCTTGCTCAATAAAGCTACTTGGAGAGCCACTACCGAGCAAATATCAGGGGAGTTTCTCATTCTAATTCTTTTTAATTCCCGTATTTTTAATGTTTTATCTATACAACGAGGACGTTGTATAATTCAAGTGGGGGATAGGAATTAGAATGTTTACTTGTCCTATTTTTCACACTAAAATGCTTAAATTATGCTTAATCTTTTTTTCAAGCATACCTTTGTGAAATTACTTGATACATAACCCGCACACAATAACCCTTGTTAGATATTGTGAGGATTTAGCCTTTCTGTTTCCAAATGTTTACCTAGATTCCACAAAATTTGAGTGTGTGGGTGATGTTGTAGAGTTTATAACTTGGCTTGGTATATCACCCGAGACCACAATAATGAGTATTATTGATTTAATTCGAGTAACTAGTTTAAATTGGTAAATTTTAGGAGTACAGCCAAATCGCCTTTCCATGTTGCTTATTAACTAACTATACCGGTTAGTTAACCTACAGTTACCCTTTTCCACTCTCATCTTTAGAGTGAAGATCCACTAGAACAACCCGTAGAGCCAATCCTTTTGGAACTACACCAACTATTTGTTTCATTACATCCTTACACCTTAACATACCCTGTTAGATTAAGTTTAATTTACAGTTGCTAGTTGCTTAAAGTGTACAGTTTGTATTCCTCGAGTCTTGTGTCATTTTCTATCTTTGGTGGGGTTGGAAATTTGCAGAATGTATATTATAGTCAAAACTCATGAGATTTTACTACCATCACAATTATTGGTGAATCTGAAAAACGAAGGAACTATCGAAGGAATTATCCGAAATTATTATGATCGTGAAGATGGTGAAACTACTCTGAGTTTCGTATATAGTTAGACTGCAAAAAAAGTCAAAAAAAAAACAAAAAAAATCAAAAAAATGAGAAAAATTGTAACAAAAAGAAGGAAAGTTTGAAGATAATCGTTTTGCAACTACCGAAGGAATTACACGAAGGATCGATTATTCGTTGATACAAATCAACGATGTAGAGTATTGTATAAAGTGGAAGATATCGCCACTTTCCTTGTAGAGTATGTAAAATTTTGGGATGATTGGGAAGTTAACCGTTACGGGAATGCCAACTTAGGTTGTTGTTTTTTATCGATGATCAAGACGTTGTATATAGTTGTGTCTTTATCATGGTAACAGTCGGGAAAAGTGTCTAGCAACTTGTACTTTAGGCTTAATCTATTTGTTTCTTGATTTTTATTTAACAACAATTTACTTCCCTCTCACTTGATGATTAGCCACTGGTTTTACGCGAATGAGGACTTGTTCGAGCGGGCATGTCTATTCCGTCGTTACGGCCATGTATGCGTGTCTCAGCTGCCTCGTTGGTTTTCGACTTTTGGGGAAGTTAGAAGGTTCCTACCCTATATCATTCTTCATCCTAACCATTGGTTAAATTCGAATGGGGATGTGATCGAACACACATGTCTATTCCGTCGTTACGGCCATGTATGTGTGCTTCAGCTGCCCTGTTGGAGTGGTACTTCTGGTGAAAGATTGTAGAATGATCAACCGTAAGCCTTTCCATACAAAAACCCATATCTACCTTTATAAACTTGTTACTCCTTAGCTTTAGTGGTGGAGATGTGTATCCTTGCCAAGCTTATGCTAGAATACTCGTCACGACCGAGCAATTGAGCGAATTAGTTACATGTTACCACATAGATTAGTTGAGTGATTAGAGTGTTTTCATCTTCCTATTTCGTGAAGTGTTTGGTTGTGTACTTGTAATAGATCAAATAAATTCTTTAACGGAAAATATCCTTAGGGATACATTTTTATAAACTTCTAAAGGCTACTTGAGGATAAGTAGGATTCAAGTGGGGAGATATTTGATGACATAAAATAACGTCTATTTTATAGCATCATTTATCTCATGTATATAACACATTTTGTGTAATTATTGCAAAGAATTGTTACTTAATCGTTTATATTTGTTATTTGTAGTAATTATCAAGTATTTGGCAAAAGATGGAGAAACGAGCGTGTTTTGAAGCATAAACGAAGAGTTTAAGAAAGTCGACTGATTCTGACATCTATACGCCATATCTAATGACTTTGAAGAACTTAAGACCATTGCCTGACTTTGAAGAATACGCCGTATCCATGTCAGCAGATATGCCATATATGATACTTTGGTCAAAAATCATGAGAAGCACATTTTCAGCCAATTCTCCGTACCCAAAGAGCCAATACGCCATACCCAAGGACCCCAGTACACCGTACCCAAAGAGCCAATACGCTTTACCCAAGGACCCCAATACACCATACCCAAAGAGTTAATACGCCATACCCAATAAGTCTGATACACCGTATCGAGGAGGTTCGATACGCCGTATCCATACCAGCCTAAGAAAATTCTAGAATATTTTATTCTTGGAGCCCACGCCAAGCAACCCCGATATGCCGTATTGAGTTCCAATACGCCGTATCGACCAATTTTTAGAATCTATAAATACCAAAACCTAAATACGATTTTAGATATGCTTTTTACCACCAAGTCTGATTTCCAGAAGATCAATGAAGCCAAGAAGGTCCTAAAAGAAGTCCGATCAATGGGAAAACTCTTGTAATCTCTACACTCCACTATACGCATTCGGTTAGCGTTATGTTTAATCGTTCATCTATGATTTCGTGTATTGTTACAATGACTATCGGCTAATACCTTTAGGTATTAGCCATGTTTATGATAATATAATGTTTTGATTTGTCTTTATATCGATTGTTCTTTATTCGTTGCATGTTGATTATGTTTATCACTTCATACCCGTTTATGTACTTAATTATGTGTTTTTCCTATCATTCAACTCGATCTAGTCCTACATATTTAATGCGCTGCAACTTCGATGTTGTTTGGGTGTAGCCTAAGAGTCCAAGATAGAAACATATAAATCTTATTCATATAGCTAGACTAATAGGATCACCAATAGAAAACCCTGTTTCGATTTATGGGTAAATGGATAGGTAGACTAAGCCGATGACTTAAGATTACACATAACGTCTTGTTTCCATTTGTAGTTAAGTGGGTGTGGACTACTAGTATATGAATTTCCATTAAGCAGTAAGTTGGTAAAGGCTCTATGAGTTAGGATTCAATATAACTACCAATATAGTTTCCTAGATAAATTATAATCAACGGTGTAAGCTTTATGCGGGTTTAGGTTAATTGTGACAGGATTAACTAGCGACAAATCTCGAGTCTAGGGAGAAGACCCACCTAACTTTGGAATGATATACAACCAATGAATTAATACAATCATTGCACGAATAGACAATCAAGGCATATTATTATATTAAACTGGCTAATACGTTTTTCCTAAGATTTGACATCTTCTCTATCTTTTGTTAATCACTTGTGTGCGTTATTTGCCATCACCTTAGGATAATTAAAACTAAACGCGTGCCAGTCTCTTAGGCTGAAAACCCCCCTTTACGTTAGTTTAGGTTTAATTAGAATAATTAGGATAGATTAGTATCAACACTAGATAGATAAAATACCAGTAGAATTAAGAGTTAACTTCCACTCTCAGTGATCAACACCCTACTTACCACGAAACTCTATCTGACCGGGTACACTGCCCATTAAAGTGTTGTTTTTAGGTATAGTCGGCATAAAATAAATAGTAAAACTTGATACATAAAATAACACCTACACAATGACACATCATAGCTATCAAAGGAAATCACAACCAAGGGAACAATAGGAATCTGGCATGTGGTAGAGCCTTTGCCCTAGGTGTTGCTGAAGCTTAACAAGATCCAAATATTGTGACATGTACATTTTCTCTAAACGATCATTTTACTACAATTCTATTTGATTCTGGTGCTGATTATAGCTTTATCTCTACCAACTTATTGCCCTTGATTGACATTAAACCTAGTGTTATAAGCCCCGGTTATGTGATTAAGATAGCTAACAGCCTTAAGATAGAAACTAATAAGATTGTTCAAGATTGTAAGCTAGAACTAGAAAGGTCATACATTCATCATCGATTTGATTCCTTTTAGACACGGTAGTTTCGACTTGATAGTAGGAATGGATTGGTTGTCAAAGCTTAGAGCTAAGATAGTTTGTTATGAGAAAGTAGTCCAAATTCAATTATCTAATGGAGAGATTTTGGAAGTTCATGGAGAACGTCCCGAAGGAAATCTAAAAGAGTTAAATACCATGATAGTAGACAAGCAAAAATTAGAAGACATCCCCGTTGTACGTAACTTTCCAGGCGTATTCCTAGAAGACCTAGCAGGTTTACCCCTATTTCGTGAAGTTGAGTTTCACATAGATCTTGTCCTTGGAGCTATGCCTATTGCAAAATCACCTTACCGTTTGGCACGTACGAAAATGCAAGAACTATCAAACCAACTCAAATAGCTCAAAGATAAAGGTTTCATACGACCTAGTTCTTCATCGTGGGGAGCTCCGGTGTTGTTTGTTAAGAAGAAAGATGGTTCGTTTCGTATGTGTATAGATTATCAGGAACTGAACAAGCTGACTATCAAGAACCATTACCCTCTTCCTAGAATCGATGACTTGTTTGATCATCTGCAAGGGTCACGGTAATTTTTGAAAATAGACCTTCGTTCTGGTTATCACCAGTTGAGAGTACGCGAAGAAGATATTCCTAAAACTGCATTCAGGACAATTTACAGACATTTTGAGTTCACGGTCATGCCTTTCGATTTGACTAACGCTCCTGCAGTATTCATAGACCTTATGAATCGTGTATGTAAGCCGTATCATGACAAATTTTTCATCGTCTTCATTGACAACATCCTGATTTATTCGAAGTCTAAAGAGGAGCATGAAGTTCATCTAACTTTGATATTGGAGTTGCTCAAAAGAGAAAAGTTGTTCGGAAAATTCTTAAAATGTGAATTTTGGCTTCAAGAGGTTCGTTTTCTAGGATATGTAGTAGACAGCGAAGGTATTCATGTGGATCCTAGCAAAATTGAAGCAGTAAAGAACCGGAAGCCCCCGAAGACCCCAATTGAGATTCGTTTATTTTTAGGATTGGCAGGATATTATAGGCGATTTATTGCAAACTTCTCAAAAATTGCAAAACCTCTCACCCTGTTGATTAAAAAAGATAAGAAGTTTGAGTGGGGTGACAAACAAAAAAAAGCTTTTCAAACACTAAAGGACATGTTGCGTGATGCCCTAATTCTGGCACTTCCCGAAGGACCAGATGATTTTATAGTTTATTGCAATGCATCAAACCAAGGTTTTGGTTGTGTGTTGATGTAAAGAAACAAGGTGTTCTCATACGCATCCAAACAAATCAAAATCCATGAGAAGAACTACACCACTCATGATTTAGAATTGGGCGCAGTAGTATTTGCTCTCAAAATCTGGAGACACTATTTGTACAGAACAAAGAGTGTTATCTACACTAATCATAAGAGCCTCCAGCATATCTTTGATCAGAAAGAGCTAAATATGCGTCAAAGATGATGGATAGAACTCTTCAGCGATTATGACTATGAGATTCGCTACCATCTAGGTAAGGCGAACGTAGTAGCTGATGCGTTGAGTAGGAAGGAATGGATGAAACCGAGATGAGCTCAAGCTATGAGCATGACGATCCACTCCAGCATCAAGGTTAGGATATTAGATGCATAAAGTGAAGCTTCCAAGGACGTCAATACTCTAGTATAAATGTTGCAAGGACTGGACAAACCATTTGAAAGGAAAGACGATGGTGGTCTTATTTTGTGCAACGAATTTGGGTGCCAGTATATGGCAATTTAAGAACTTTGATCATGGATGAAGCCTATGCAACAAAGTATTATGTACATCCTAGAGCAGACAAGGTGTACTATGATCTACTAGACTTATATTGGTAGCCTTGAATGAAGAAAGATATTGCTATGTATGTTAGCAAGTGTTTGACTTGTTATAAAGTCAAGGCAGAACAATAGAAACCATCAGGATTGCTTCAACAGCCAGATATTCCAAAGTGGAAGAGGGAGAAAGTCACTATGGATTTTATAACCAGATTAACGAGAACCAGTAGCGGACATGACGTGATTTGGGTCATTTTTGATCGAGTGACAAAATTTACGCATCTCTTAGCTATCTGTGAAGATTACAAGATGGAAAGGTTTGCAAGACTATACATTAACAAGATCGTAGCAAGGCACGTTGTGCTTGTGTCGATCATATCTGATCGTGACAGTCGTTCACATCATAATTTTAGCAATCGCTACAGAAAGCATTGGGAATGCAATTGTATATGAGTACTGCTTACCATCCACAAACTGATGGTCAGAGTAAGCTACCATTCAAACTTTGGAATATAAGATTAGGGTATGTGCAATTGATTTTGGTGGAAACTATGATACTCACCAACCACTAGTAGAATTCTCATACAACAATACCTACCGCTCAAGCGTGAAGTGCGCACCATTTGAAGCTTTGTACGGAAGGAGACATCGAACACCCATTGCTTGGGCTGAAGTAGGAGAAAGCAAGCTTATTAGATCGGAGATTGTCTAGGAGACAAGATTGTTCAGATCAAGGAAAGACTCAAAGCCGCACGAGATCGCCAAAAGATCTATGCTGACAATCGGCAAAAACCGTTAGAGTTCAGTGTTGGAGATAAAGTACTACTCAAGGTATCACCTTGGAAAGGCGTAGTACGTTTTGGAAAAAGAAGCAAGCTTTCACCGAGATACGTAGGACCGTTTGAGATTTTTAAACGAGTCGGTCCCGTAGCTTATCGATTACGTTTATCGCAAGAACTGGTACGCATTCACGACACGTTTTACGTGTCAAACCTAAAGAAATACCTAACTGACGTAAACTTTCACTCACTGCTAGAGGAAATCAAGATTGATAAAGGACTTCGTTTTGTTAAGGAACCGATCGAAGTCATGGACCAAGAAGTCAAGAAGCTAAAACAGAGTAGGATTCCCATTGTAAAAGTTCATTGGAACTCCCGACGAGGATCGGAATTTGCTTGGGAATGAGAAGACGAGATGAAGCGCAAGTATCCGAAACTGTTCACTAGCACTAAGTCTTGGGACAGAAAACCTGAACTTCAGGATGAAGTTCCATAACAATCGTCTATTTTTTAGGTCAGTAACCGATAGCAAACGTACAACATTTTTACTCCTTGAATTATTTGTTGCGTCACTTTTAATGGTCGCGTCAATTTATTTAATAAACGTTTATTTTATTAGGAACCCTAGTTATACGAACGAACCTTCTACCTAATGATCATAGTAAGTAGTCTTAACGACCAACGATATGCTCAAGTAACATTATGACAATGTCAAAACACATGTAAAAAAGGTTAGTTTAACTAACTTGTAAAACTATTTAAAAGTTACGTTTTTACGTTACTTTACGTATTTACCAAATAATTACACTACACTGCATTTTACTTACTCTTAATACATAATACTTACATATGATAACG
>BQNB010147084.1:3744-16487 GCA_026074375.1 Tanacetum coccineum
TTCCAAGAACAAGGAGGAGCATAAAGAGCACTTAAGAATTATTCTGGAATTACTTTAGAAGGAGAAGCTGTATGCGAAGTTTTCAAAATGTGAATTTTGGTTAGATTCTGTGAAATTAGACTCCAAGGGCTTTCTGGAGGTGAAAGCCTCACTTTCATAGCCTTAATGGTTTGAGAGAAATGCTCTCATGAATCTGACCCAAACCAGAAAATGGACTTTTACGCCTAGTTTTAGAAAAGTAAAGGTGCGACCACTTAGAAAAAGTTAAGATTTGATAAGCGATACTTAGTAGACTTTTAGTTGGGTATATGTACAGGTCCTACATCAAAATTAGAGATAGAAAAACCTTGGTTAAGTCTCGGTTCAATGTTGCACATGTTTTGCATTTTTATAAACTAGTTATTGTATAACTATATATAAGTATTGGAATACTTTATAACATTATGTCGCGACTTATTATGTAGGTCCCGAATAATTTCTTGGAGTTTCTTGTGGTCTCGATTTCTCGCTTGCTCTTGTTTCTTCTTTACTTGGTGAGTTCATAGCCTCGCCTTTACTTTTACTGTTTTATTGAAAACCCGCGAGGGAGATACATGCTTGTTTTTTTTTAAATTGAACACAAGATTGTTTGGTATGCTGGACCCGTTCCTGAATTATATTTTGCACGAGTACCTATCGCATAAAGTCCCTAATTTCATGAACCGCTTAATTGCTTGGATTAGCGAGCGCTAATACATTTGATAGATCTATTGGGGCTGACATCCCCCGTCCGGGGTTTGGATCCATTGTGGGAACACCCTTGAACGGACGATTTGTGATTAGAGAAATGAGGTATATTAGCGATGATACCTCGTGTGGGGGCAAAGAAAATTGTTTATTTCATATGGTAATTTATTACATATGTGGTTGATGTTAACGCTTGAGGTGTCATGAGCTCGGTGCAAATATTTATATAACTTGTTTGATCCACAATGTTATAAGATGATGTATAAAATAAAACTTGTGTTCATGTTATGGTTTATGAAAAACTCTATGAATTCACTCAACGTTTCGTTGACTTTTTAGCATGTTTTATCTCAGGTAATCAAGGATGATGGATGACTTGGAGGGGTTCACGGGAGGGTTCTTGCTGTGTTTGGTCTATGTTTGACCTTTAAATTATACCCCTGTGTTAAAATGTCTATGGTACAATTTGATGTTTGGTGAAACACGATATTATGATGGTGGTGTGACTTTTGTGGTACTATGGTTTGACCATATGTCGAATATGGGATATTGTTCAAACATGTTATTTTGGGACCAATGTTATTATAACGTCTCTTTTGAGTCGTTCTTTATGAATTATGTGTGATCGTACTATGAAATAACACCCATATATGTTCCGGCTTGAGTTGTCCCGAAAACTAGGGTGTTATATAAAATTCCTTCATCTGATTTTACACAGCAAATTGCCCAAAGTGGTCAATGGTATTCAAGATGGGTACTGGCACCAAAAGTCTGTATATAACTTATAATTGGTATTTGCCAGTTAAAAGTTCATAAGGAGTCTTATTATGAGCTTGGTTACTTAATACCCTGTTTAGAACTATAACAAGCAGTACTAACTGCTTCAGGCCAAAAATGTGTTTGTAAAAAGGAATTGCAAGCCATGGTCCTTGCAGCCTCAATAAGGGTCTGTTTTTTATCTCAACAACTCCATTTTGTTGTGGAGTTCTTGCATTACTATATTCCCTCTTGATCCCTTTTTGACCCACAGAATATCAATGTCATTCCCTGTTCTAAGCTTCTGTACCCATTTATCCAGTATTATAGTTTTAACTTTTTGATTCAATTGGTTCTCTATCTGTCTTATAAAGTCCTTAAGGATTGCACTAGTTTCATCCTTAGTTCTTAAGAAAAATACCCAACTAAACCTGCTAAAATCATCAGTGATAACTAGGCAATAGGTCTTATGGTTTAAACTCCTTACAGATGTAGGGTAAGCAAATCCATTATGTAGAAGTTGTAAGGAGTGGCTAATAGAGCTGACTGTTTTGGCTCTACAAGTGGGCCTTGTGTTGCTTTCCTTTCTGACAAGCAACACAAGTGTGGTCATTTTGAAAAAGCTTAGAAGGTAAACCTCTTACAAGGTTTCCCTTAACAAGTTTGTTTAGATTTTTGAAATTAACATGACCCAACCTCCTATGCCATTTGTTAGATTCATCAGTTGTAGCCTTTGCAATTAAACAAGCCAATCCTCCTGAAGGAACAATGTTCTCTAAATTGAAACTGTACATATTGTTTCTAGGGATTTTAGTAATACTTGAGTGTAGTCGGTAACTTAAACTCAGAAGACAAAACAAGACATTCAGAGTCAGTAAACAGAACCTTGTTCTTTTTGTCACACATTTGTGACACAGAAAAGAGATTGAAAGCTGAAGTTCTTGTCAAGCCATTAATCCTCAAAATCTAACTTTACCCGTTTTAATTTTACCTGTACCAGTTGATAAACCTTTACTACCTCCCAAAAAGCACAGGCGCCACCATTAAAGTCTTGAAATTCAGCAAGGTAGAGCCTTGTTCCCAGTTCAATGTGCCTGGGAACATCCTACTATCAAACAATTCCTTTATTCTTTAGGACTCTAGTGGTTTATCCTGCACATTAAAGAAAGAGATTAATATTTTCTTAGGGATCCCCAAGCCTGTTTGGGCTTGAGTCTGACCTAGTGGATTCTTTGGAAGTTATAACTAATTTCTAAGAACTGGATCCACCATTGTTATTTGGATCACCATGGTAATTTTTGTGGTCTCCAATTACAACCTACTTAAGGGTTAACAGCTATGTTCCCTTTTTCCCCCAACTATACCACTGCATTTACCTTAGCCGTATTAACCTTTTGTTTTGTTAAATACTGGTTCTAAGTACTTTGTCTTTTTGAAAAGGCCTTGATGAAGGTGAAATGAAGTTTTGTAAAAAACATTTGCTGGTCTAACTCTATTCACAATGGGCTTAACAGTATTAACTTTCATGGCAGTACTAGTTAGTACTGTCTGTCTGTTAACACTTTGCCTAGCAGTACTAAAATTTTTAGTACCGCTAGTTCTAGCAGTATTAACTGGAATTATACCAGTTCTAGTTAGTACTGCTGAAGGAACAAATTGGTTTTGTTTATTCACTCTTTGCACATTATTCCAACCATTGTTTAACTCAGCTTTTCTTGCCATCCTCTTCTCATGGAAATCACAATCTCTAATTAAATGATTAGACTCGACCCACATACAAAAATCAATTGCTCTTTACAGCAAACCCATGCCCCAAATCTTTCTTGTCAACTTTAGGTTTTTGACTATGTGTGAACTGACTCTTAACATTTTCCCTAGGAGTTTTTACTTGCTGGTTAGCAAAACTAGGTGTTTCTTGTTGTTTTGTTGGTATAGACACACACTCATCTTCACTATCTGATTCATACTCCTCAATGATAGGAGCATCAGACCAGACCTTAGGTTGACATTCTACATTAGATTCATTGACAACTGGTTCAGACACTAATTCAGATGGTTCTGCACTAATGTTAGATTCACAGGTATCAAATTCACTTGATTGTGATTCAAAGATTCACATGGGTTGTAGTCTTGGTTTTGGACCATATTGTAAACTTAGAATCATCTATTCTACATCAGGTCATGTAGGCATCATGTAATTTCATGTCATGGTTGGGGGTACACAATGCATTCCTCTGCTTGTAACAAAACCTATCATACAATGGTTGGTTTTCTATCTCACTCTTTTATTCATAAAAACATCTGCAACACTTCATTGTCATAACTCAAAATACCATTTATATGTGTTCCCCCATACCCAAAGCCCAAACTTATCATTAGCCCTCATTTGGGGATTTAGCAGGTTACCAAGATTTCTTAGAAGAATCTATGCCATTTTTTCTACTTTAGCCTTTTTAAATCTTTCTTTTTCTTTTGGAGCTTTGCTAATTTTCTTATGGTATGTGAGGAACATCTTTTTTATCATCTAATCTTATTTTCATTAACTTTATATTTTGTTCATACCAAAGTTGTCCTTGTTGATGAGCAAACTAACTGTGCTTCAACATTTCTTAAGGACCTTGGAATATGCCTTTTAGTTTATGCTTACATCACTTGTTTTTGCTCTTCTGGCATCTTATAGTTTTTACTGATTAGCCATTAAGACTCCTTTTACACTATTTGTATAAGAAATTACCTCTCTGTGTCTGAGTCTGAGCTGTTGAGCCCTCAAATAAGCATAATCTTCATCTTCTGAATGATTTGTTCCAAATCCACTCCACTTCTCCATCAACTGTCAACTAATGCCGTACAATTCCTCCCTCTGTACAACTTCTTCTGCTCCCTATCCTTGTTCCAGACTTCCATGCAGCTCTCCTCATGTTATCTTGGTTCCCTTGAGTCTAACTCTCTAGCAAAATGCCCTGTTTTGTGGCAATGTCGCATTCCCACTTTGGTTTTTTTATCAAATACCAACAGGTCTTTTGCATCAAATTGTAGCTTTCTACCGTCTTCTTGTAAAAAAATTTATTCTCTTGAGATCTGGCACTTCCACTTTAAGTCCATTTCTTCAAGATCATATTCATCAATCTGTTCCAAGTCCTCATGATCCAGTTGAGGGCAACTTGATTGATTAGCAAGTAATGAGTATGATGAAGTTTGTTCATACTTTGAGTTTTGACCAGAAAGATTGGGAACACAATAAGCGGTACTAACTTCATTAGTACTGCTGGTGTTCTCAGAGACAAAAGCTACATTTTGCGGGCTAGAGGATGATGATGCAGTAGAGCCTTTTATATCACTCTCAAAGACTCTTAGATTATTGTACAAATCATCAAAGCTTAGACTGTCTACCCCTGGTTTGGTCCTCATTATCAAGGAAACTTGTGACCAGGCAGAAGGTAGAGATCTTAGAAATTTTTGATTTGCATCCTCAGTAGATACACCTGCTCCATGAATCTCTAACTGACTCAGGAGACTTTGGAACCTGTCATAGCCTTTGTGAAGCCCTTCTGTGTTGGATATAGAGAATCCTTCAAACTGTTGCTTCAAGATATACTTCTGCATTTTCTTGGATTCATCATTTCCACCAAATCTAGATTTGATGGCATCCCACATCTCTTTTGCATCAGTCATCTTATGGAACTTAGCAAGATGATCTTCTGGTAGGGCCATAAGCGATGTGGGGGGTTTCCTTGCTTTTCTCCCCCCTCCCCCTCCTTTCTCTGGCTACAATCTCTTCTGCAGTTCTGGGAGGCAAAACACCATAATTTGTCAGATGTATTTCTGTAGTGATTGTACACGGACCATTCCCATTTTGTATAACCTCCCAGATTGGATAGTCTGTATGGGCCAAATAGTGCTCCATTTTCATAGCCCATATATCATATTCTCCCTTTTTGAGAATAGGCAGCTTGATGGTTGATACTGTATGAGGAGTTTGTTGGGTTGGTGTTTGTGATGATGGTGGAGGTGGTGGTGGTGGTGGAATTTCTTCTTGTGATGCAGACATGTTTAGTTTTGAAGGAAGAAGGTTTATTGCTGGTTTTGATTGTTCTTCTTATTCAGAGTTTCTCACAGGCTCTGATACCACTTGTGAGTCCCTAACTGAATAGATCTCTGCAGCCTATTAAGGATGATAGCCAAGATGTATAAATACAATTGACTATACAGAAACACTGATTATGAATACTATGTGTTAATGCGGAATCTTAACACAAGTACTAAGAAAAACAATGTAGAACTAAATAATAACTTCTATTAATCTGCTTTGAACGATTACAGATTACTAACTATTTAGATATGATTTTGCTATGAGATATCTTGAGGTCGTTTTTTCTCACTATGCCAAGAGGGATCCTTTTATAAACTAAGGATAAACCCTAAACAGCTTACAAATCGCATACATATCTTTTCCTAAGATATCTCATACATATCTCTTAAACGGTACTAACTCTTTTCTACTAACAGTACTAACTATTTGATCAGTACTTACATTTTGTACTGTCGGTACTAACTATAACTATCAGTACTAACTATTTGTACTGTCGGTACTAAGTTAGGAAAACATAAATCCTAACACTTTTTATGATGTTTGCATGTGTTGCTAAATCATACACTTGGAAATCTTACGGTCCTACTATTGATTTACATAAACCTATGAATTCACCAACATTATGTTGACGTTTTAAGCATGTTCTTCAGGTCAATAAGGCACGAGGTGCGATGATACATTGAAAGTTAATAATTGAAGAGTCAACACTTAAGATTTGGGTCTTATTACATTTTGGGAAAATTGTTATAAACTGGAATCTTTATTTATATTGTTGAACAATTTGAAGCCATGGGCTTATGTAACAAACAAGTATTTTGTTAATCCAATGTATCTTTATTTTTCAAACGACACGTTTAGTAGTCGTTCTCGGAATCTTGTGCTATTGATCCATAAATGTAACGCCTTCGGATATTCAACATTCCGCTGCGTACTCAGATTTGAGGGTGTTACACTATGTGCCCGAGTCCATTACAGTTGTAGCACTTAATGGATTTAGCTTGACCAGGATTCACATTGCCACCTCTGTTCTGACCTCCAGCATTCCCAGCTACAATATTTCCTCTTGCATTGTTCCTATGAAATGGTCTTCCTTGATTATTCGCATTGTATCTTCCACGGACATCTTGAACCATAACTCTGCCATCTTGAACCGTAGCTTTGTTCCTTGCATTAGAAGATGTTCTGAGTTGATTGTTTGTTTGAGGAAGATGTGATTTGTATGATTGAGTGAGGAGGACAAGTGTGTTGGTTAAACTTTCAATCAAGTTGTCAGTTGAAGAACTTCCTGAGTCCAGTTGAAAGTTATCAGCAGGAGATGGTTCATTTGAGGATTGAGGAGACATGGATGATTTGTGTTGTGATACTGCTATAATGAGGCATTAAAGTAGTGCAAAGGATCTTTGTTGGTTGAATGCACCTTTCCATCATCATTCTATTATCACTAGCATGTACCTCATGTTGTTTCAAATGGCATAAAGCTGTATCAAGTTAGGGCTCTTTCAAACCTCTGTTAAGTTTGACTTCAGTTATGAATCTACTCCACTCTGGTAACATGTTGTTCACAAACTTAGAGTTAAGCTGCATTCTGGGCATGGTCATCTTGATGTTTCTCATGTCATTAATGAGCTTCGTAAACCTAACATAGTTACGTTGAATGGCTTCTCCTTTGATTTGATGGAGATTTTTTTTTTTTATCTAAAAAGTGTTCAAATTCATCTTTTTTCTGTAAATTGGAGATTCCCTGTCATCATTTGTTAACTCCAAACCTTCCAGAATCTTCTTCACATTGTCCCAAAACTGTCTTTGGTGTCAGTTAGTGGTTGAGTGTGTGTGATGTCTTTTGGTTCCCTTGAGTAGGATATTCGTTGCACGAATGTTAGCTTTATACCTTTCCTTTTCTTCAGCAGAAAGGTCTATAAAGACTCTAGCACGTTCTGGACCTAGTTGAAGTGCACCCTCAGTTTCTTCAGCATGAGTTTGTATGAACGTTCCTATTTGAAATGGACCTTCAGTAATCGATTTCATAATGTTCTCTCCATTATCTTTTCCCAGACAATACAGGCGAATGCGTTGTTGCCAAGATTCAAAGTCTGTTCTGTCAAGATTGGTGGCGTTGTATCGGTACCGGCATACTGGATATCTTCCGAATATTAAACTTCTTGGAATTTGTTATGGAAATGATATCAGTCTTGATCAATCAGTGATAAGGGACTTGTGTTTTATGTTATGTTTTTGTTGTGATTAAAGTATTATTCCACGGGATTTTACTAATCTTAACTGAAACGAGATCTAATATCTTTCACGGGGGATTTTTACAAAGTAAGTAAAAACTTTAGAAGAATTAAGATTTTTAGTGACATGATTTGCTTGACAAATATTCAACATATTGCGCTGGAAGAAACCTGTAAATTTCGCGTATTGAAAACTAACATATTTTCACTTGAAATCTGTCATATTTCGCTTGGAATTCAACCTGTCATATTTCGCTTGGACATTTGCCATATTCCGCTTGAATAATGTTTCGCTTGGAATAACCTGTCATTTTTCGACTTGATTCAAACCTGCTATTCTGCTTTCTTCCAAATGCATATTCTGCTTCCTTCAAAAAAGGAAGGAATAACTTTGAGCAAAACCTTTATTTTTCCAAAATTAAATCACCAAAAAACACACCCTTTTTGACGTTTGAACCTTGATTTCTATTGCTACAACTATTACCTTATGCCTTGATATTGACTTTAAACATAACAATAAACACATCTAAGCACAACAATTAAGTTTTGATTTTCGAACCAAAAAAATCCAAAATGCAACTAAAGAACACGATTTAATCAAGATTAGAACGCACACAAGCTCACGAAATCACCACATAGCTCTGATACCAATTGTATGATATCATCTTTCACGGCCCGGATTATGATTCTTGGATTTGGCTAGTTTCTAGAGAGAGAAACACATAGAGAGATATTTTCTAGAGAGAGAGTGTATGTGTTAAAGTGTAAAATGAATAATGACTAGCTTGCCTCTTCCAAAGTTGGAAGAGGCTTTTATAGTTCTTACAATATACCGGGTATTAGTACCCGGCTTAATACCGAAAGTCATACGATTAACTATTAAACTACGAGCTATAATAAACAGTAAAATACACGGGGTGACCGAGTCTTTTTCTAATATCTAACAGTAACATTCTTAACATTCACATTATAATCTAAAACATGATTGTTTCTATGGTGGGATTCTACTTTATTCTTCATGCTTTTACTTGATGCTTGCGGGATCCTATCATTCTTTGTATCGCTCTTAGGCTTTGATCCGCTATCATTAGTAGAGCTTACTCTTCCTGTAGAAGGCAACATAGTGTTGTCAGTCTTATGAGTGTTTTGCTTTACGACATGCTCTTTTTTGATTGTCTCAATTGTCTGTTTCATTCTAGATGCATCTACGTAAGGCCTATTATTCCTTTTATGGCTTGTAGCGGGAGACCACTTTTCATTCCCGCTTTGAGTGAAAGGTCATGAGGCACTAACATACACTAACAATTCTTGAATTCGCTCAGTAAACTTAGAGGCATGATCTATATGTTCATTTAAAGGTTTTAATGCTCTAGATTCTTCTAATAATTCCTATAGTGTTGCTACATGCTCCTTAGTGACTTTTAGATAATCATGATGCAGAGCCCTATTATTCTTAAAGTATGCGTTGATTGGTTCAGACTCAATCTTAAGCAAACTGATGGTGTCATCGTGTAGGTTGTTATTTTAGTTATCAAGTTTTACTATTTATTTTATGCCGACTATACCTAAAAACAACACCCTAACGGGCAGTGTACCCGATCAGATGTAGCTTCGTGGTAAGTAGGGTGTCGATCACTGAGAGTGGAAGTTAACTCTTAATTCTACTGGTATTTTAGTTACCTAGGTTTAGTACTAATCTAACCTAATTATTCTAATTAAATCTAATTAAACCTAAACTAACACAAGGGAGGGGGGTTTCAGCCTGAGAGACTGGCACAAGTTTAGTTCAAATTATCCTAAGGTGATGATAAATAACGCACATAGATGATTAACAAAAGATTGGGAAGTAGTTAAATATGAGGAAAACGTATTAGGCAGTTTAATCTAATAATGTGCCTTGATTGTCTATTCGTGCAATGATTGTATTAATTCTTTGGTGGTATATCATTCTAAAGTTAGGTGGATCTTCTTCTTAGACTCGAGGTTTATCGCTAGTTCATCCTGTCACAATTAACCAAAACCCGCATAAAGCTCACACCGTTGATTATAATCTATCTAGGAAACTATATTGGTGGTTATATTGAATCCTAGCTCATGGAGCTTTAACCTAATTACTTGCTTTAATAGAAATTCATTTACTAGTAGTACACGCCCACTTAACTACCTATGGAAACAAGACATTATGTGTAATTCTAAGTCACCGGCTTAGTCTACCTATCCACTTACCTATAGATCGAAACAGGGATTTCTATTGGTGATCCTATTATTCTAGATATATGAATAAGCGTTATATGTTTCTATACCAGACTCTTAGCCTATGCACAAACAACAGCAGAAGTTGATAACGCATTTAAATATGTAGGACTAGACCCAGTTGAATGATAGGTAAAAACACATAATTAAGCACTAAACAGGTCTGATAGTGATAAAACATAATCAACATGCAACGAATAAGGAACAATCAATATAAAGAAAAATCAAAACATTATATTATCATAAACATGGCTAATACCTAAAGGTATTAGCCGATAGTCAATTGAAAACCAAATACCGAAATAATAGCATGAATGATTAAACCATAATGCTAACCGAATGCGTATAGTGGAGTGAGGGATTTCAAGAGTTTTCTCTGTGATTGAACCATTTACAAGTCGCTTTATGGGCTTTATAGAATCTCTAAAAATCGAAATTGGATGGGTTTTAAAAGCATACCTAAAATCATATTTAGGGTTTGGTATTTATAGAGTTTGGAAACGGGTTAATACACTGTATCAGGCGATGTGGGATACGGCGTATTAGAGATTTCTTAGAGTAAGGAGCACGGTTCAGAATATTTTATTACTATATCTTGGATACGGCGTATAGAAGTCTTCTGGATACAGCATATTGGATTTTGTTCTTCGTGGTTTATTGTGAAGTGCAGGCACAGATACACCATATCTTCCTTGATGGATACGGCGTATAGAATGTCAGAACATTATTCTTCATATTTCTTTGTTTAAGCTCCAGAATGCGTGCCTTTTAGCTAATCTTCACAAAGTACTCCATAATTACTTCAATTCTCAAATATAAACGATTAAGTAACAATTCTTGCAATAATTATACAAAATGGGTTATTTACATGGGATAAATGATGCTATAAAAGTGACGTTATTTGATGTCATCAAATATCCCCCCACTTGAATCCTACTTGTCCTCAAGTAGCCTTTAGAAGTTTATGAAAATGTATTCCTAGTTTTTTTTTTCGTTAGCATTTTATTGATCATTCACAAGTTACACAACTAAACACCTTACATAAATAGGATAGATAAAATCACTTAAAATCACTCAACTGGATCTAGTGGTAACATGTAACTAATTCGCTTAATTGCTCGGTCGTGACGAGTATTCTATCATAGCTTGGCCAAGGATACACATCATCCACCACTAGAGTGAGGGAGTAACAAGTTTATAAAGGTTAAATTGGGTTTTTTTTATAAGGTATAAGGGTTTGATTCACTTTATTAGTCTCTAACGGATACCCCCGAATCATTCTAGTAATAGGTGAAAATGAACATACATATACTCCCATAAAACGTTGGGATTAGACACTTTGATTTGAATTCTTCACAATAATATAAATACAGCTAAAGAATAGAATAGAAGAGTGTTATAGGGGTATGAATCTTCTAACTTTCACCAAAAGTATAAAACCAACAAGGTGGTCTGATGAATCACACATGCCATTGGCCGTAACGACGAAATAGACATGCATGATTCGATCATGTCCCCATTCGAGTAAAACTCAAGGTTAATTATTAGGAAATGGAATAGATGTTGTTAAATAAAAAAAATTGCAAAACAAATAGATTAAGTCCAAACAAATAAGGTACAAGTTGCTAGATACTTTCCCGACCGTGCACATGATAAAGACACAAAAATATTTACACAAACGTCTTCGTCATAGATTAACAAAAATAACCTAAGTTGGCGTTCCCGTAACGGTCAACTTCCCAATCATCCATACTATACATACTTTTACAAAATCAAGTGGCGATATCTACCACTTTATACAAAACTTTACATCGTTGATTTATAATAATGTATCAACGAATAATCGATCCTTCAGTTAATACCATCGGTTTAATGCTTTAACGAACCGATTAACTTTAAAATTTTCCTCCTCTTTTTTGCAGAAATTTTCTAATTTTATCAATTTTTTTATAAACAATACACTACGAATCTCGGTGTAATTTCACCATCTTCACTATCATAAATAACTTTGGATAATTTTTTCTATAATTCTTCATTCTTCGGACATACCAATAATTGTGATGGTAGTAAAAATACATGAGTTTAACTACTTTTACATTCCCAATTGCAATGCGCAATTTCCCAACCATACCAGAGATAGAAAATGACACAAGACACAATAAATACATACTTTACATTAAAGCAACTAGTAACTAATAAATGGACTTAATCTAACAGGGCAGGCTAAGGTGTAAAGGTTTAATGAAAAAAATAGTATGTGTTATCCTAAAAGATTGGCTCTACTAGTTTTTCTAGGGGTATCTTACTCTTAAAGTGAAAGTAAAAAAAAGGGTTTATACGGGGGTTAACTAACCAGTGTAGTTAGTTAATAACAACATATATAGGCTTTTTGGGTGTAATCCAAGAAATTTACCAATTTAAACAGGTTACTCCATCTAAATCCATAGTACTCATTATTGTGGTCTCGAATAGATATACCAAGCCAAGTTCTAAAGTCTACAACATCACTGGCACATTCATATTTTTGTGGGATTTTGGTATATATTTGGAAACGGCTAAGGCTGAATCCTCACTATATCAAATAAGGGTTTTGTGTGCAGGTCATGTAACCAGTAATTTCATAAAAGTATGCTTGAGTTTTTTTTAATTTAAGCATATTAATGTGAAAAATAGAACAAGTAGCGTTC
>BQNB010147085.1:3648-16487 GCA_026074375.1 Tanacetum coccineum
CCGTGTCTACATGTTTAACCATCCTCGGTTATTACATGAAATCACGAAGTCGATTGCAAGACAACAAGATTAGTCATCGAATTGCAATTCACACTTGCAATGAAGATGTTTCATTGAGTCTAAAGTGTTCAAATGTTGTGTTATTAGCTATGGTCAAATTATACATGCTAAACTTAACACACTCTAAGTAGGATTGACGAATTATGAATTTCCATCGGGAAACTCATAAGTACTCCAACTTGATAAGCAAGTCTTAGATTTCATTTCTAAAAACTTAAACCAAGAACCGTTATAACTTATATAAGTTTCTCTTAATAACCTAAAATCAACACCATCTCCCAAATAATGGAAATATAATCCTTGCCCAAATTTGGCACCTCCACGGATCGATAGATCCTTCGTCCTAAATTCATCTTCGGTTTAGGTAGATCCGCCCTGTTGATAAAATATAATGCCTAAAAACATTATTAATATCTTTCATATCTTTACGTTTTGATAATCACAAAATATAAAAACGTTCACTTTATTTCTACAAAGAACAAACACTAGATCTATTAGGTAAATATACTTAATTTGGATTTCTTTCATAAAAGACATGCAAAGGTGCCCAACTTTGAACACTCTCAATTATAAAGATTACTAATTGTCACTTTTATGCATGTCTAGGTCCTAGTGACTCATTCTGTCTCTTAAGCGGGGGGGGTTACAACAACTTGCTTGCTCTCTCATTCAACCTTAGAATTTCACACATATTGATTAGGGATTATGTGAACCAGAAATTAAGTACGTTATTTGTGTCATAGTAGGCCTTGTATAAAAATACCATACAAATTTATTTTGCTACATTTATTAGGGGAATATAAGGAAATTCTATTTTGTCTAACATGATAATGACTACTGGAGAATCTATTGCACTAGAAATTCAATTTGACCTAACGGTTGAATTGCTTCCAAGAGTGAAGTTGGGTTCATGGTATAATCCGTAAAAATGGTCGTGTTTAGCCTCAATTGAGCACCACTAGTGATTTAGTCTCATTATTCATTCTTAATTTGATTAAATGGCTCTTTTTAAATATGCCTAATGATAGTCTACATCGACAGACTTTGTATTCATTAGGAGTGCACACTAAGCAAGTAGAAATTAGGTTTCCCTTTGGTCAATCTAGACTACATGCATTTCACATATGTGCTTTGAAATTTCAAGATGATAACATGCTCCCACGTAATGCAATTATATGCTTTCATGTTTATCTTAATGCTTAACGTTTATTTGCTTAGCTATTGAATGCATGTTTGTTGTAAAAGCGTTTGCCTTTTTTATAAGCTAATTTAGATAAAATATCACTCTTTGTTTATCTAAACTTACACATGATCTAAGTTGCTAAAAGCTTAACATGCTTTACATGATGATTACATTTAAAATTATCATGTTTTGTTTGCGTCATCTTACATGTTAATTGTGCACCTAAATCTCTTGCTTAAACGTCTAATATAGATGTAACTAAACTTTAGTTAATCATCATTATTTCTACAAAGAAACAAACACAAGATCTATTGAGGTAAATAACCTTAACTGGATTTCTTTCATAAAAGACATGCAAAGGTGCATTCTTTGAACACTCTTAATATAAAGCATTACACAGTGTCACTTTTAAGCATGCTCCTAGGTCCTAGATGACTCATTCTTTCTTATAGCTACAATAACTTGCTTGCTCTCTCATTCAACCTTAAAATTCCACGCATCTTGATTAGAATTATGTGAACCGAAATTAAAGCACGTTAGTTGAGTCATAGTAGGCTTTGTATGAAAAGATAATACGAATTTTATATTTGCTATACTTTATTAGGCAAATATAGGTATTCAATTTTGTCTAACATTAGAATGACTACTAGAGAATCTATTGCACTAGAAATTCAATTTGACTTAACGGTTGAGTTGCTTCCAAGAGTGAAGTTGGGTTCGTGGTATAATCCGTAAAAATGGCCGTGTTTAGCCTGAATTGAGCACCACTAGTGATAGTCTCATATTCATTCTCTAATTTGATTAAATGGCTCTTCTTAAATATGCCTAATGATAGTCTACATCGATAGACTTTGTATTTCATTAGGAGTGCACACTAAGCAAGTGGAAATTAGGTTTCCTCTTAGTCAATCTAGACTACATGCATTTCACATATGTGCTTTGAAATTTCAAGATGATAACGTGCTCCCACGTAATGCAATTATATGCTTTCATGTTTATCTTAATGCTCAACGTTTATTTGCTTAGCTATTGAATGCATGTTTGCTGTAAAAGCGTTTGCCTTTTTCTAGCAATTTAGATAAAATATCTCTTTGTTCATCTAAATAACACATGCTCCTAAGTGCTAAATGCTAACATGCTTTACATGATGATTACATTTAAAATTATCATGTTTTGTTTGCGTCATCTTACATGACTTACATGTTAATTGTGCACCTACACTATGTTAGGTTAATGTATGATAAATAAGGTTTAGATGTCATACAGTCTTACACATTAATCTTGTTGATTATTGTGTTGATGCATGCTTAGATAAACTTGCATGATTATATCTATATATCTTATGCATCTAGGTATATATATATATATATATATATATATATACATTTTCTCACACTATAATATTTTCCTTCACGTCTGCGTCACAAATCTAAAAAGTCAAAAGAGTCGTAGAATGGTCTTAAATCTCCTTGAGTCTTCATTCACACATTTCCTTAATCATCATCTCCCTCTCTTCTAAATAATCCACTCTTTGTCACGGAAAAGTTAGATGCAAATATAATACCCTTCCAAGTAGGTTTGACAACTTAAATATTTCATCCGAAATATTCAAGTATCTTTAACTTGCAATCGCAAATGTTAAAGGTCATATCCGAAAATCCCTATTCAAGCCTTTTAACAACATTAGTTAAAACGCTCTCCATTTTTCTTTGACGAAAACATTCTTTCTCTTTCCCCGAAACATTATTTCTCTTCGACGAAACATTCTTTATCTTCGATGAAAACATTATTTCTCTTCGACGAAAACATTCTTTCTCTTTGATGAAAACATTCTTTCTCTTTGATGAAACATTCTTTCTCTTCAACGAAAACACTCTTTGTCTTCCGATCACATATCTTTCTTCTCACTCAACCATGCCTCTTCAACCATAGAGATGGCTAATCTCTTTCCTTCACTATTTCTGCTACCACCTTTAAGACAACCGTATACCTCGTCGTGTGATTGTTCTATGAACATTCACAATGTTCGAGAAGAGCTACATAACTCTGTTAGTGTAGTTTATCGTACGTTAACCACCACCCGTCTTGACATTGTCAAGCTCGTCGCCTCCATCTTCGTTTGTTTCCTTCTTTATTATTATTATTATTATTATTATTATTATTATTATTTTCGCGTACGAAACATACCGAAGATACGTCACCATTTCCTTTGGGACAATATCCAAAAGGAAACATCTCCATTCAAAAAGGATGCGTCTGAAGATAACATCGTCGACATTATTTCTTTACCCCTCAACCACGAATCGTTAAAATATATTCGTCTAGGTTTAGGAATGGTGGAACACATTCCATAAATCGTTCTATTATATTCTTCTAGTTTCGATTCTAGTATGTGTTCCATTCCATGTCGTGACAACTTAATTACTTCATTCGAAGTATTTTAAGCATTTTTAATTGGCGAAATGAAAATTAAAATGTCACTCCCTTCACAAAATTTGTCAAAAACCAAGCCCTCTCCTGTTGGCAGTCCGGCGGCCCCCACACATATTCTGGTGGCCCTTAGATATATCTGGGACCGCCGGCAGCAGGCTTGTTATAGCGTTCATTCTTTTTTGAATCCATAACCAAACACTTCCTCTCTTCTGATACGAGCTGACGTCTACTTTGCACCCAAACCTATGCCCAACATCTCTCTAAAGATCAATGGGTCATCCTCATATCCTAATTCTCATAAGCATCATTGCTTATGGTGTCAATAGTCAAGTGAATTTCATAATGAAATGCGTCTCATTCTCAAACACAATCCTTACAATCGTCATACTTATAAATTGATCCTCACTTTTCGTAAACCTCTTTTCTTGAATGGTCTTTTCACTTCTAAATGATTCCTCTCTTTCTTAATAGTCTTCTCACTTCTAGTAGTCGTCTCACTTCTAATAAGTCTTGTCTCCTCTAACGTTTCCTCTTACGTCTAAACATTTCTTCTCTTTTAATAGTCTTGTTACTATTAAAACTCCTCATATATCTCTCTTAACTTAATTATTTCATCCAAAATATTTAAGTAATTTGCAAAATGTAAATCTCACTCCTTCGCTAAACTTGCCACTTTCTAGAAAGTGAAGAACATAAAGAAGATATTCAATCTTCAAGTGTTATTGAGTCACCACATTGTTGAGTCTCTCATTATTATTCCACCATGAAAGAACTACCACCTCATTTCACATCCCACTTTGTTCCTCAACATTGTCAACCAACAAAACACCAAACAAACCTTTAAATTCCCAATCATCTACCTTTGTCTCGATAGGATCATATGCACATCAATTGTTAGTGCAAATGATATATCAATATTTTCTATCAACCTCTCGTCAACACGTTCCTTCTTTAGTATCGCTCATCCTATCCCACTTTTCGGCTCTATGGAATCATTTTCATTCACATCCAAGAGCACATCGTCTCCATCCTCGTCTTATTTTTCTTTTTATTCTTTTAAAGTATATATATATATATATATATATATATATATATATATATATATATTGACATATTTTGCCAAGATATTAAGTGTCATTCGTCTACTTTTAAAAGGTTATTCTCATAATATTTTTGTGTCAATCAATAAACGAATCTCATTCTCGTTTATTAAAAGTCGGTCTAATCTTTCTCCGTAAACATACATCTCGATTCTTTTTATTTCATAATTTAGGTTGTTTTTAAAATAATGATTACTTGTGTCTAGTTTCTACTTCTTTTTCAAAGTGTCATACTTTAGAATAATAAAACTTAGAAGTGCATTTCTAGTTCCCCGCTAATGTTTTGTTATATGTATATGTGCACTTGTCTACTAACTTTGTTTTGTAGCACAACAATATCTTTATTCCTTGGTTCCCCAAACAAGGAGGAGCATACACCGAGGGGGAGCACTTGCAAGCACTTTACTTATTTAAATTGCATCAAACTTCTTGAGCATCGATGGTAATTTATTTGATCTATGGATCCATTAAAGTCAATATACAAGGAATGATATTATCATGGAGACGCAATGAGAAAGGGGGAGCTAGGAGATATGTAGTTAAATAGCATGGATTTGGTTAAACCATGATGATAGAAGACTTCACTGGGATGATGCAAGCTCACATTTATAGGAAGATATGATCAGGGTTTGTCAAATACAATGAAGGGCTTATTCGTACTCCAAATACTTCATCTTTTCCACTTTAAATTCACCCTCAACCTTAAGGTCCTCTTCTCATACCTTCAACTTATATACTTGAAGTACATACCTTCTTTTTAAGCCTTCTTCTCATTTCTCATAACCTCATCTAAATTATCCAAGAAACACAAAAACACCTCAACCTTATTTTTCATGTTGTATTCTCATTCCGCCAACCAATATACTTGGAACATCTACATTTTCCACATTCCTTCATCCTAAACACTCAAAGTACCTACCTGCTTCTTTTGACCTTTTCTAAACTATCCAAGGAACACACAGTCACCTTCACCTTTATTTCTCACATCTTCTCCTCATACCTCAAACCTATATACTCGGAGCACCTATCCCCTTCTCATTCATCTAACATATATACCCGGAGCACGTACCCTCTTCTCATGTCTTCTTCTCAAACCTCCAACCTATATGCCCTAACCATAATCTACACTATACCTTTTTGCTTCGACAAAAAGGGGAGAAGGGAGTGTAAACGAGTAACTTTTAAAACTTTTAAACTTTACTATGTGTTATAGTTTACATAGTATGTCATCATCAAAAAGGGGGGAGATTGTTAGTGCAAATATTACGATATTTAATCTATATGATCTCTTTATGTTTTGGTGATGACAAATTAACTTGTAAAACAGGTAACTAACGAGTACTAAGGTTACTCGTAATCACAAATTATCAATGCATACTCGCATCCACATCTCTCGACGTCTCAAGTATGCATCAAGACGAACATTGGTTTACACCCGACGTAAATCACATAAGGTATGTACAAACAAATCATTAAACATGATTAGTGATCAAGTAAATAATTTTTCTTGTCAATATCCTCACATTTCACAAAACTATAATTTTTTACAAAATACACAAAATAATTTTGCTAAATAAAAACAAAAATAATGTTTTATTTGAAATTCAAATTTTGAATTTCGTTTCCCCCCCCCCCCCAAAAAAAAAACTAAATACAGTTTAGCTAGATAAATCTTCCCCACAAAAGGACAAAAATCGGAGCGTCAGTCTAGGGGCGGCCCCCTTAGTGCCTAGGGCGGCCCCCATATATATATATATGGGACCGCCGGGACCGCCACCAGCTGACCGTTGGATTTCCCTGCCTATAAATATTGCACTCTCTCCTGCAGAAAATTAACCTTCTTTGCACAGATTTTTTCAAATTCTTTTCTCTTTCTAAATCTCTTGATCACTAACATAGTTTAATCTTGTTTAAATGTGATCCAATCTTCTATCCTTTCCTTCTTCCCTCATGTGCAAGAGAAGAACTTCGGTCATCTTCAAGATCTGAAGTTATGTAGTCGAGTTAGTCCATTTGTAACATTTGTTACATATAGATCGCGTCCATGTCTTCCAATCTGTAGTAGTGTGTAGATCCAAATGATGTATATATTTGGATGGTTTTATTGTGGGTTGGTTAGTATTTTGGGCCTTAAAATACATTAGTGTAGTGGTAGATTAGTTTTAGCTAATATTAGAACTCGACATCTAGCTTAGTGTTAAAAAATAATGTAAGCGACGCGGTTTATGTGTTTAGGAAATATAACACAAGGTTTGTTATATTGGGCCCTAAAACATAACGGGTTTGGTTGTACCCGAAGAAGAACTCGACATCTAGCTTAGTGTCAGAAAACAATGATTGTGTAAAAGGTTTTTCTCCGCCAAAGGGACTGTTTGATTAGTGAAGTAACTCTCGATTGATACTCGAGGAGTAGAGATAGGGCAAGAGACTTCACGTCACCCGAACCACTATAAATCATCGTTTGGTTTGCATTTTCTTTACCTTCGCTTACTTATTATTTAAACATTATTGCTTTGACTTTTAATACTTCATAATGCTCATATTGTGTGAATGGTTATGTAGTATCTTGTGTGTAGTTATAGAGTTATGTAGCCTCTTTGTGCAAATAGTGTATTGTGTTAACTGTTAAATATGCTTTAGTATTATAAACTATCGATCGATCACTTCTATATTGCGTCAAACTTGATTGGTATGATTTGATACAAAATATCTAGTCCACAAACCTCTTCTAGAGGGCGTCCCATAAAACAGCGGCCCCTGATATATGGACCACTGGTAACAGTATTTAATCCTTGATCTTAAAGGTTTTATATGGAAACGTATCACCCCCCCCCCCCCCCCCCCCCGCGCACAACTGTCTATGGTTTCCAAAAACAATTTACTTCCCTCCCACCAAATGATTAACCATGGGTTTTATGCGAATGAGGATGTGATCGAGCGTGCATGTCTATTCTGTCGTTACGGCCATGTATGCATGTCTCAACTGCCTTGTTGGTTTATTACTATTGGTTAAGGTTAGAAGGTTCCTACCCTATATCATTCTTCATCCTAACCATTGGTTAAATTCGAATGGGGATGTGATCGAACACACATGTCTATCCTGGCGTTCAGGGTGTGTATGTGTGCTTCAGCTGCCTTGTTGGAGTGGTACTTCTGGTGAAAGATTGTAGAATGATCAACCGTACGCCTTTCCATACAAAAAAACCCATATTTACCTTTATAAACTTGTTACTCACTGGCTTTAATGGTGGAGATGTGTATCCTTGCCAAGCTTATGATAGAATACTCGTCACGGCAGAGCAATTGAGCGAATTAGTTACATGTTACCACATAGATTAGTTGAGTGATTTGAGTGTTTTCATATTTCTATTTCGTGAGGTGTTTGGTTATGTACTTGTAATAGATCGAATAATTGCTTTAACTGAAAATATCCTTAAGGGATACATTTTTATAAACATCTAAAGGATACTTGAGGACAAGTAGGATTCAAGTGGGGGGATATTTGATGACATTAAATAACGTCTATTTTATAGCATCATTTATCCCACGATATTAACCCATTTTGTATAATTATTGCAAAGAATTGTTACTTAATCGTTTATATTTGAGAATTGCAGTAATTAAGGAGTAATTTGTGAAACTTAGCAAAAGGCACGTATTCTGGAGCTTAAATGAAGATATTTTAAAGATTACTGTTCTGAAGACCAATACGCCGTATCCATCAAGAAAGATACGGCGTATCCATGCCTGCACTCACCAAAGACCACAAAAGGAATGAAGATCAATACGCCATATCTAGAGGACTCAATATGCCGTATTCAAGATATGGAATTAATATAATATGCTGGAAGATATTAAACGTGGTCCTTACTCTAAGAAACCCCCAATATGCCGTATCCAACTCTTGGATATGCCGTATCCAACCGACTTCCAGACCCTACAAATACAAAACTCAAAAACAAGTTTTAAGGGTGCTAAATCATATTCTCAATACCTAAACCACAAAATTTGATTTTCAGAGGAGAAAAAGAGCAGAAGAGGTCGAGCAACATATTCAATTCCATAAGATACATCGTGTAATTCCATATACTTTTGTAATTGTTCAGTTTTTGGTATCATTCGTTAACTCGTTTAGTTTACATTGGCTAAATTATTACTCTTGTATTTATTATGACGTTTGAAGGCTAATTCCTTCGGTAATAGCCATTATTATGAAGAATCTGAATGTTTGAGTATATGTTTATAATATCGATTTCTTATTTATCGTCGATGCTTGTTTATTTTTTATCAATTGATACTTGTTTACACCCTTTGTATGCGACTATATCATTCAACTGGAGTTAGCAAAGGGGACAAACAACAGATACTAGAGTCCAGGATACGCTCCAAATAGTAATTTAACATCTTAGAATAAAGTATTAAAAAAAACAAGTAATTTCTCTAAGTTCCTGTCTAGACACCTTCGTGCTTTAACTAGTAATTGATATTTCGAATTTATTATTTGTTGACTATGCAGTGACCTAGATAACTCAAATAAATAACTTCTGATTCCATTAATAGTTTACAAGTAACTCATAGTGTATTATTGGCCATTAAGTGTAAGTAGTAAAGTCTCATGAGCTAATAGGGTTTTAAACAAGATCACCAGAGCTTTAATAAACCTAGATAATTTATAAACACAAATAAGGAAGCATTATATGCGGATACTTTAATTCTGACATGAATTAATGTCCGGTTCTTAGGGGGGTCTAGAGATCTAGGGGGGGAAAGGGGGGCGAGGGGGGGGGTAGGGGGGAGGGGTCTTAGTGATGATGTAATGCCTAAGTCATAAGAATGATATCCACCTCGAAAAAGAAATCATTTCACTTAATAAACCAAACCAAACGTTCTAATCGATTAATAATGTTTCACTACAATTTTTCTTAGATAAGTTCGACCCGCTCCTTTGTATCTTTTGTATATTAGCTTGTGTGGGTAACCATGTCCTTAGAATATTGTAGTCCACCCCCACCACCCAAACCCGTGTCAGTCTCTCAGCTTAAAACCTTAGAAACTGATAAGGTAAATCCTTACAATATACTAACAAGGGTTTATTGTGTGAAGTTAGTATCAAGTAAATTCACAAAAGTATGCCTTGATATTTTTTAAAATTTAAGCATAATTTATAAGTAATTTAAGTGTGAATGTGAAAAATAGGACAAGTATACATTCTAATTCCCATCCCCCCACTTGAATTATACAACATCCTCATTGTATAGATAAAACATTAAATACGGGAATTAAAAAGAATTAGAATGAGAAACTCCCCTGATATTTGCTCGATAGATTATCCATGTTGAGTTTATTGAGCAAGAATTCATGTTGAACAGCCGCCTTGAAGTTTCAAGACTCCAACACTTCATGATCTCCAGATTTGTAAATTCTTCACCAATATTCGTCGATATTTCTTTCACGAGGTCCTGTATAAAATATAGGAAAAACATGTGCATTCCTATCTTGGTATCTACGGTTAATTTAAACTAAACTAAACAAACTGTATAGGAGATCGATACGCCGTATCCATAAACTGGAATACGCCATATTGAGAAACCTGTAAAAAGTATCTAAATACGAGTCATTCTGTTGAATACGCCGTATCATGTGCATGAATATGTCGTATTGACAGAACTGACAATAATGTTTTTAAAGTGCATAAAAATAAAGACTGGTAACGTTTAGACAATCAATATGCCGTATGGTGTAAAGTAGATACGCCGTATTGATGTCTGGGAAGACAGACTCGATAAAATTAAATAACAATCCGGGTTGTCTCCCAGGAAGCACTTTTGTTTACAGCGAAGTCTTTAAGTTAGACTTTTCTTCAGCTTCTCTTCAAGCTCTTGTTACCATCCATCCTTCGTCCAACATGCGAAAGATTTCCTGGTATGCTCGGCATGCATCATCTCTTGTTTTTGCCAAATCATCGTATTCATCTTCTTTAATAGCAACATACTCTTCGTCTTATCCAAATGAATACTTAATCATCTTGAATCTCCTTATATTGCATACCGGTAGTTTGTGAGCTTCACATAACTCTTGTCTTTCATCATGAGTTTCATTCTCTATTTCATCGTGATCGTGGTAGGTAATCTCATGGCTTTTCCATCTTCTACAAAAATAATTGCATGATTCGTCATCACTGATTGAGCCTTCCATGATAGCTTTATTTCTTAAAGCTTTATCATTTAGTTCGCTATCTTCTAAAGCCTTGTACCATTCAAGGTCTTGGTAGTGGAGCGAGTTTCCAATATGGTAAGCTCTGGGCAAATTTCCTTCATTACAATAACCATCCTCTCTTCAATTATAGGTTGGTCATTCCGAACATCCAGTCTTATAATTAAAAGGTTTGCAATCGTGTTTGACTGGTTTTGGCTCCTTCCATATTCCATTATCGAGCCATGGCTTTTATCCATATCCATGGTTACATTTCGTTCCATTCATGTAATCCAGTCGTCTTTGTAATCTTCATAGGTTTTAAACCCCATTATATCATTTGTAAGTAAGTCTGAATCTACTTTGAGAAGGTAGTTAAATTCACTGAATGCCAAATAGAGATGTGTCTCGTAGTCAAAAACGTCAGTTTCTATCTTAAAGATTTTGGCAGTTTCTTCCTCCTTGTCACTCCAATACTCTTCAAGATCAGAAGATTCATCATCAGATACCTCAATTTCATCACCACCCATTTTTCAGTAATCCCACAAAGCTCCTTTGGTGAATATATCCATCATTTTATAGTTTACGAACTTTGTAGCCAACCAGCCTTCGAATCTTGGATTGGCTGGGTCCCATTTTATTACGGGAGTTACTTTCTCGATGTGAGAAGGCGGGTAGTATTTTCCAAAAAATTTAGCAGTTAAGTCGACCCAACAAGTGATTGATTCTTTGGTTTTATCAAACCATCTCCGTGCACCTCCAGCTAATTAGATTGGGAAAACAAAAATTCTCAGTTTATCATGATCTACATTGGGTAATTTGATTGGGTCAATAATTTTTAGGTAGTATTCAATATGTTCAACTGTGTCTTTCCCGTTTGTTCTAATAAAAGCATTGTTGTGCAGTACATCCAAGAATTTTCCTTTCAGCTCATAAGCATTTTTCCCGTTAACTGTAATACTTGTAATCCTGGAATAGTAATCTGCTTTGTCATTAGGCGTAAATTTTTCCATACTTGAATTCTTTCCCTTGTCTGCTGATTGTAGTAATCTATACACGTATTAATAAAATATAAAATAATATGAAATTACCTAACTACCATTGAGGACAAAGGAGGAAAGGAAAATTCTTACAATTATATATAATAATACGTATATTTACCGGTAAGTAATTACCGGGTCATATTCCTCGAAGATTTATAAAATTGAGACCACGTTTGTTGATTGGACAATGATTTGAATTGGTTCAGAGATGATTTATTTTCTAAAATCCAAAAAGTGAGCAAATTAAAGGACAATTAAATCTAACTATAATAACGGGAAATTAAACTTTAACTAAAAATGCAAAACGGGAACCCTAAATGGTGATTAAAAACCCAAAATTTTTAAAATTAAACCTAAAATGAATTTTTCACTTTTAATAGACTTTAATTGACTAAAAAGTAAGTTTAAAGAAAACTAAAACAAAAACGGAGTTGAATTGAGCTTAAAAATTTGAAAAAACGTGAACGGGAACGAATCCCGTTCTTTAAAAAATGAAATTTTGCAAATTAAACCCTACGAAAGTAAAACTAATTTTCCTAGAAACTATATGATAAAAGAAAATTTTCTAAAAAAGAATTATATTTTTTTGATTATTTTTCTATTTTTTATGAATTTTTAAAGTTTTTAATAAAAATAAATGTTTAAAAATACTAAACTAATTATAAAAATTCTAAAAAAATTATAGAAAGTAGCTTGAACTAAGAGGAAACTAAGAAAAATAAGTTGGGAATCACAGCTTATCGAATAAGCTATGCAATAAGCTAAAACAGCTTATTGTACAAAAAGGCTAAAATGTATACAAATAATAAATTTAATAAAACTAGAATG
>BQNB010147086.1:0-16487 GCA_026074375.1 Tanacetum coccineum
TAACTCCCCCTCTATGATTTCCACATATCTTTTTTGAGCAACTTGGTAAGAGGGCGGGCAATTTTTAAGAAGTCTTTAATAAATCTTCGGTAGAAACCGGCATGTCCTAGAAACCTTCTAATGCCTTTAATATTAGTGGGTGGTGGAAGTTTGGAGATTACATCGATCTTTGCTTTGTCGACTTCAAGACCTTATTCAGATACTTTGTGTCCAAGCACAATTCCTTCTTTGACCATAAAGTGACATTTTTCCCAGTTAAGGACAAGATGTGCATCTTTGCAACGCTGAAGCATTTTATCAAGATTGTTTAGGCAATGATCAAAAGAGCTTCCAAAGACGGAGAAATTGTCCATGAATACTTCGACGGATTCTTCGATCATGTCATGAAATATAGCCAGCATGCACCTTTGAAAAGTAGCTGGAACATTACATAAACCGAAAGGCATTCTTCTATAAGCATATGTACCAAAAGGACATGTAAACTTTGTTTTTATTGGTCCATAGGATCGATTGGTATCTGAAAATATCTGAAAAAACCATCAAGGAAACAGAAGTATTTATTTCCTACGAGTCTTTCTGCCATTTGATCCATAAACGGCAAAGGAAAATGATCTTTTGAAGTTGCTTCATTTAGTTTTCGATAATCGATACATACTCGCTGATATGCGGTCGTCGTAGGACTTCTACATGAGAAGTTTTACAACTCCCTAGGCAGTGCACCTAATCGTTGTAGTGTATTATACGCAAGACTCGGGGTTGTTTATCGTTTACTTAAGGAATAGGTTGGGAAGGCTTGATCACGGTCTAACAGAATTCTAAGGGTTGAGAGAAGATTATTTTTGTATTTTTATATTTTATGGAAAGCAAGTAAATCATATAATTGGAGAGAGGTTTGGTTTTAGCTATTTAAACTAAATATTAACTAAGCTACTGGTGATAACAATAAGATAAAAGACTGTGTTTATTTAATCATGTATTACTCCCTAGATTGCTTTTCCTAATGTTGTTGCCTTGTCACACTTGTGAGGATCTGTGTACCTATTTCCTAATGCATGAACTAATTACACGAACCCGCCGTCTACTTGGTATGCCGCTAGAGCAACGCACATGCAAGGCAGTATGAAGACTATTACACGGCCCCTAGGAGTACACTAAGTGCATGTGAAATATATTAAGAGTGGATCAACCATATTAGGAGGCAAGGTAGTATGAAGACTGTTACCCGATGGTATCCTTTCTACACAATCATGTTTCCCTAGACATATCAACAACGATGTAGACAAAAGCTGGTTTTCTAAGACCTAACATGCACATCCATCACAAGAAGCAACACCACTAAGATCTACTTTCTAGGTTTCATACAATCATAAATAAACCTAATAGGAAGTTTAGCCAAGCATGTTAAAGATAAAGCAAGAACAATAAATCAAACAACACATAGACATAATGAATGATTAAGTAAACCTTACTTGATTAAAACATGAATTGGAAAAGGTACAATAGGGTTTTTAGGCCCTAAAATCATCTCTTACAGCTGCTAAACGAACTAGGGTTCGTACCCTCTTTTTATTCTAAAGTTACACACCTAAAACCCTAAATTCAGGTTTGTATATATAGGAAAAACGACGTGATGGCGTCGCGTTTTAATCATGACGCCGTCATGAAAGAGAATATTCTAGATAATGGGTTGGGTCGTATGCTCTGACGACGTTGTGGAATCATGTGACGCCGTCTTGATCTTCATAGTGACGGCGTCACGTTGTATCTGTGATGCCGTCTCCAGCCACTGTAGAGAAATTCTTAATCAATGTTGGTGTAGGTCGGTAGTCTTGTCTGTTTCTTCTCCAAATGAGCCCAAGTCACGTGTAATTCTTCCAAATGCCTTCCAAATGAGAAATATCTGAAAAGGAACGATTAAGTACCTATTTTGGGCATAAATGCATGATTTAGGGGGTTAAACGACCCCGAAAAAGAGTATAAAATGACACCTCATCAAATACCCCTACACTTGGGATTTGCTTGTACTCAAGCAAATGGGCTTTTCTACCTAGACAATAACAATATGAGGGGTCATTTTACCTACTCTTTAAACATATTCTACAACACAACCTTCTAGACCTCGTATATAAAAGCATGAAAAGTATATACTAGCACCTCACATAAGTGTTTGGGATTCTCTCTTTCACTCGGGTGTATAATGAATTATAACATATAGGGGAAACGGAAAATCACACTCATTACCTGTCATAGCATATAAATTACCATAGGCTTGGTAAAAAATCAAACCTCCACCGCTAGGTGCAAGTATTATTCATTACTATATAAGAGGTCTTTATAAAGGGTTGTGGGGGTGTAGGTGTAAGATAACATATAATGGAAACGGAAACGGATGGGATACATTTGGTTGGTGACTTTGGGTGAATTTGGGGTGGAAGGGTTAGCTAAATATTTACACGAATACACTTTGGTTTGGTTGTTAAGCCAAGACTCGGACAAAGATCTACAAACCCTACACAACTTTACATCAATATCTTTCTTTTTCTTTTCTTGTTTTTTGAATAAAATAATACATCACATGGGGTTTATAATACGTACCCCTACACCGATATTTCATTAAACTAATGACTCGAAATTGAGGGTGGATTAAAATAAATGGATATCATTTGACAAACATATGGGGGTATTGATCCTTAACTTTCTTCCCCATTCTTCCTGCGAAATAAAATTAACTACCATAAAATCTCAATCGTCCAAAACTGTATTTACAAAGATAAGGATTAGCAACAGTGTAACTCAATAATTAAACTTGGGTTATTACACATAAATGTACTAAAAAGGCAAAGTACATATAAGGTAGGCTAAGGCTTTTTGGGTGTAACAATTGGTTTAAGGGTGACAATGCTCTTCATTAATAGTCTGGCTAAACCAGAAAATTACGAGAACCGTGAAAAAGAATAGGCTCAGAGGGTTGTACTAGGGTATCCTGCACTAAGGTGAGGGCTGGCAAGGTGTGTGGGATAGCTTTATAATGATCGGTTTTTACTTGTGACCATTTAACTATTACAGGTTTAAACATGGGTTAATCTATGCCTTCTTATCAAGCAAAATCCTAATAATTACCTATGCAGGTCTCGGGATGCATCATAATATATATAAGTTCTTGAATTTATATTGCTATCGGATTTACATATCTTAATCCCTTAATTACCTGTTACCATATGTTCCAGAAAGGCGACAAAACCACGCATACACATTCGTAACGACAGAATAGACACACATGATTGCTCACTCCTTAACTCGAACAAGCTAAAGGTATAATATCTAAGGGCGAACCTCACATTGTGGGGGTGGAATTTTGAGGGTTTTTGTGCTAGTCATATAAATTCCTATCCATGAGACGCTAGTAATACTCGGTTTTCGTTGGTATGTGTCGTAAAAAAATTTAAATTTTGGTAAAAATCACCCTTTTATGCTATGTTTCAATATATTACCCATCTTTTTAAGGACAAAGCAAATGACAAATGAAAGAATAGTTTCTAAAGCTTATTTTCCCCCTATACTTATTTTAAACATTGTCCCTAATGTTCTCTAGAAGTACCCATTAAAACAGATAAAGGGGAAATAAAACAAGGAAAAGAAACTAGTACTCCCCTGGTTTACTCAATAATGGAGAAGAAACATGTGATAACTGGTTAAATCGTCCTCCGAGAATCATCCAATGAAACTTCCTAAGAACTTCCAAGCTTCTCCTCATCAAATATAACCTGTAATCAAAGACAAAGACAACTATACCAAGCATAAAATGTGCGTTTTACCAATATACAATGTGAATTTAGGGTTCGACTCGATAGATAGGATGAAAGAATTGTTAAACTCATTAGGTTTTGCAGGTTTATAACAGGAGAATACATATATTAAATGTTGTGCAAGTTTTATTTTCAAAAATAATTAAAAACTTTGAGTTTTCTGAACCTGGGCGTTTGACGCCGTCAGGGTTGTGGTGACCCCGTCACAGGTGTCGTGGTGACGGCGTCGCGTGTTAATCGTGACGCCGTCTCCACAGTCTGTGAAAACAAAAATTTTGTTTTTGATGAAAAATTTCCTGCACTTGATTCCATCAGTTAATTCCTGTATAAGTGGCTGTACAAAACCTGAGATTTAACAATTCAATCGTATGACTCGAAATTGACGCGAATTAATCTAAACAATTTATTTAGCATGTTTGAATTTGGCTCAAAAGCCGGATAAGTTCCCCTACACTTATTGTTTGCAAAATACCTTTGATTGAAATTAAGACGAGGTTAAAGACAATGCAAAGCATGATTACAAGATAATTCAAACATAATAAAACAAATTATGAAGAATAAAACACACATGACACTCCTAATTGCGAGGAAAGTAAATTGGGTTGCCTCCCAAGAAGCGCTTTTCTTTATTAATGAGTCTTGTAGCTAGACTTGAAGTCACACGTCCTTACGTGACTTCTCCTTCGTCATCCATTCCTGTTAGGTATTCGGGTCCAAGCTCTAGGCATTCTTTGTAAAATCCTAGTATCTTGCTCATTACATACTCCACTCCTCTTCTTTTGTCCTCCTCGTTCCTAAGATAGACTGATTTGGTATGTTCTTTTTCTAAGTCTGACAGTGAATCGTATTGTTCTATCTTATGGGGCATCTTATAGGCAACTTCATCGGCCCCTCTAATGAATCTAACAACACCTTCGGGTGGGTCATGAGTCATGTTGGATATTTCTACAAAATTTCTCCCTAGTACCACTTGTGACATCCTAGGGTCTATGATTGAACTAATATCCTTGACAATTATGAAGTCTATGATATAGGTGAAGTTTCCTACGAAGACATGCATCCCTTTGATTCTTCCTGTGAAATTGCTAATTCTTCCATTTGCATCTTCCCTAGGGTCAAGTTTTCTTCTCATGATCCAGTTGTACATCATTTGAGTCATGATATTAAAAGGAGAGTTAAGGTCAATGTAAGCTTTTTTGATATGCACGTGTCTAATATTGCACGGGATCTTAAGGTTGTAGGGGTATCCTTCTGTGATGATAGGGTTTCTAAGAAATATTGAAGGGATTGGACCGCTCATTAGGTACCTATGGTAGGTTAGTTCATTCCTAGTCGGGAATGTGTCGAAGTACTCCACTATTGGTTCTCCCGTCGTTGCCCCGTCTCCTTCATTAGGATCCTCATTTTGGGGTTCATCATCATCTCGTATGATCTCGATGAACATCACTTCTCCATCATCTTCTTTAGACCAGATAAATTTTGGATTGGAAGATTGGGGGACTAATCCGAGTGATTCAAGCATCGAGTTTAGTTTTCGCACTTGTTCTGTTGTAGAATACAAGTAATTTTTGATATATGAACCAAGAACTAGAGAGATAAAGTGGGAGGAAGGATGTATTTTCTAGTGAGAGAAAGTAGAGAACATGAAATGCATTAAGTGAAATGAAACATACAACCAACCAACCACCTCTCTAAGGCATGGAGAGGTGTATTTATACTTGTATTTGGCCGGCCATGGGCCTTATAAGGCTTTCCATGGGCCTTTGGGCCATATTAGCTTATAAACTAGATATTGACTAACTACGGGCTTTGACTAGTTAATATTGGAAGTGACTGAGACTTTTCTTGTTCCTAACAATCTCCCCCTAAGGGAGGTCACTCCAATGTACAAAAATTTAAACTTAGCATACTATGCTTCGACTTTAGTCTTGAGCTCGTAGTCTTTAACTTCAATTATTAACTTGTGATTTGATGTAGTGATCATAGACTTTAGGTCTTGAGCTTGTTCCTGAGCTTGTCTTGAATGTGATCCTAAACACCTTGAGATCATCATCCAAGCATAATCTCGTTTCACCATCTTGTTAACTTTGCCATCTTGTGAACTTGTGACTTCTGGACCGACATGCTCATACCTTTCTTGATTTGTTGACTTGAAAAGCTTTAATGTTGCATCTTTCTTGAAATTCTTTAACTTTAACACTTCGTTACTTCGATAAAGACGTTCAGTATCAGAGTGACAAAAACTTCTTTGAAATTCTTTGACTTTAATACTTTGTTACTTCAAGAAAGACGTACGGTATCAGAGTAGCGGAAGTCTTGAAACATGTACTTAAGCTTTCATGATGTCTTTATGTTTGTCGGTCGGGTATGAGCATGTTGTTCAAGAAGGTTTTCCATCTGCAATTCTGAAGTATCGTGGGGACCAACTGCATATTTTCACATTGGTTAGATGATTTTTGGTAATCACTTTTGGGTAGGTTGTGCCGAGCAAGATGAGACTTCCATCAACGTTGGACTTAAATTTTCGAGTCAGATTAGACGCGGTCAGTACATGAGTACTCAGGTTCATCTAGCGAAGGCAATCTGCCAATTGCCCATATTGACGCTAGCTTATGCGAAATCCCTTGGGTCGTATCCAACTTTCGTTGTCATACGAGTCGGCGACCCGTCCTCGAATATTGACCAGGAATTTCCTTCCGGGTTGAGGTCACAGAAGCATACCATCAGCCAGATTGGACTCAATGCGATGGACCATCTCATTATGATGGGATTGACAAAGGGACACATAAAAAATTTAGACTTGGAACCAAAGATCTGATGCTCATGTTGAGGGACATTATTAGAGTAAGTCTTGAAACGAGTCCATGCTTCGGATATAAATTCTCAAAAGTGTTATTTGGTAACACCAATATATCGGTTGCGGAGTTTTTACCACGGTCATTCTCCGTGAAAGAATTAAGCAAGGAACCGAGGTATTAATCCCTCCATGTGGAGATAGGATTCCTGCTGGAATGCTTTTCAAGACCATTGACCTATGCCATGATCCATACTAGGAAAATTGAAAAAAACACAGGCGTATTCTTTCCCCTATTATTCACCAGTCAAGGACTCAAAGTGAGTCTACATTTTTAAAGGAAATCCTAGAGGTGTGTGGGTTGGATCTCATACCGAAGTCCGTGGAAATGACACCGTTTTGTCACCAACCGGATGGTGTCTAGATCTGAGAGAAGGTAGCCTCACGAAATTTATGCTACCCCAGAGCGTTTGCTCCCTTCGTTGAGGAGCTCGATAGTATTCCTATAGCCCTCCTGTGACTTAGTTTAGAGTACTCTCCTAGAGTAACAAATAGATTCTCATCTCTCATTGTGGTATAATCGAGAATGAGCTTACTAAACAAAATTTAAACACCTAAGAAAAGATAGACTACCAGAAAGCGCTAATAATCGGAATTCAATCTGCTTTGAAACAGGATTCAAGCAAGTAGAATTAACAAGCTCAACAATGATCAAATACCTAACATATTCCCAGTCGGCGACGCCAAAACTTGCGATGCGGTTGTTTGTAATAGAAACTTCTAACAACGATAAGTTTTACAACTCCCTCAGAGAGTGCAACCTAATCGTTTGTATAGTTGTAGTATAAGGCAAGACTCGGGTTTTGATTATTATTCACTCGAGGAATCGGTTAGGAAGCATGATCCATGGTCTAACATAATTGTTACAGGTTTGAAGAATATTATTTCTTTTGCGGTATTTTTATATTTTATGGAAAGCAAGTAAATCATATAATTGGAGAGAGGTTTGGTTTTAACTACTTAAACTAAATATTAACTATGCAACTTGAATTAACAAAAAGATAAAAGACTGTGTTTATATTAATCATGTATTACTCCCTTAGAATTGTTTCACCTAGTGGTTGTTTGGCCTTGACACACGTGTGATGATCTGTGCATAAACTATTTCCTAAAGGCATGAACAATACAGCAACTCGCGTTGCAACTTAGTAATGACCTAGACGCAACGCACATGCAAGGTAGTATGAAGACTATTACATGGCCCCCTATGATACACTACAGTTCCATGTGAAATATCAATTAAGAGTGATGGTCAACCATTTAGGGGTAAGGTAGTATAAAAGACTGTTTCTCCAGAAATGGTATCCTTTTCTACACAATCACCGTATCCTTTTAGACAATCTATCAACAACGATGCCAGAGACAAAAGCGGTTTCTAATACCTAACGTGCTCATCCATTCACACGAAGTCAACACCATAAGATCCATTCTAATTGTTTCATACAATCATAAATAAACACAATTAGAGGTTTAACCAAGCATGTAAAAGATAAAGCAGGAACAATAAATCAAGCAACACATATGACATATTTATGATTAATTAAAACCTTAATTGATTAAGAACTATGAATTGGAAGAAGTACAATAGGGTTCTTTAAAAGGCCCTAAAATCGTCTCCCTACACGCTAAACAAACTAGGTTCGTACCCTCTTAATATTCTAAAGTAACACAACCCAAAACCCCAAATTCTGTGTATTGCGTATAAACTCGGCAAAACTACTTGAACAGCGTCGCGTTTTTAGTCGAGACGGCCGTCGGTCAGAGAAGAAATTTTCTAGATCTCGAATTGAGTCGAGTGTCGGCCTAGACGCCGTCAGAAAAGATGTGAACAGCCGTCCAACTTTGATGATTGTGACCGGCGTCGATTATAACGCTTGCAGACGCCGTCACCCCAGTCTCTATGAGCACAATCTTTTAAGAGTCTTGTGTTGGAATTTACGAATTCTCGTTCCGTTTCTTCTCCAAATGAGCCCAAGTCACGTGTAATTCATCTAAATGTCTTCCAAATGAGAAATAACCTGAAAAAAGGAACGATTAAGGTACCTTTTATTGGCATAAAATACACTATTTTAAGGTTAAAAACAGACCCCAAATAAGTGAATAAATATTCCTTCATCAAATACCCCTACACTTGGGATTTGCTTATCCTCAAGCAAATGGGCTTTTCTATCTAGACAATAACAATATGAGGGGTCATTTTACCTACTCTTTAAAAATATTCTACAACACAACCTTTTAGACCTCGTAAAATTAAAGCAAAACGGAAAGTATATACAAGCAATTCCAAATAAACTACCAATCATCACATAAGTGTTTGGGATTCTCTCTTTCACCCGCGTGTGGTATCATTGAATTATACCATATGCGAAAACAGAAAATCACACTCATTACCTGTCATAGCATATAAATTACCATAGGCTTGGTAAAGGATCAAACCTCCACCGCTAGGTGCAAGTATTATTCATTACTATCTAAGAGGTCTTTTAAAGGGTTGTGGGATGTAGGTGTACGATAACATATAAAGGAAACTAACACGGATGGGATACATTTGGGGTGGTTTTTAGGATGAATTTGGATGATGGAAGGGTACTAATTATTTTTTTGCTAATACACGTGTGGATTGGTCTTGCTAACCAAGACTCGGACGAAGATATACAAACTCTACACAACTCTACATCAATCTCTTTCTTTTTCTTTTCTTATTTTTTTAATAACATAATACAACATGGGGTTTATAACACGTACCCCTACACTTGAGCTTTTACATGCTCGATATTTACAATCTAACTAATATGACCCTCCAACTGAGGGTAGATCAAAATATACATGATAAACATTTGACAAACATATTGAGGTAATTTGAACTTAATTTTACTCCCTATTCTTCCGCAAAATAAATACTACCATGAATCCCAATTGTCCTAAAACTGTATTTACAAGGATAAAGACTTAGCAACCATGTACTCAAATAATTAACTTGGGTTTATAACACAATATAGAACTAAAAGCGAGTACATAAAAAGGTAGTGCAAAGGCTTTTTTGGTGTTACGATTGGTTAAGGTAACAATACTCTCATTAATAGTCTGGATAAACTAAACAATACGAGAACCTTAGAAAAATGAAAGTGCTCTGCAGGGATATTTTTGTATACTAGCGGGATCCTGCACTAAAGGTTAGTGCATTCAAGGGTGTGGATAGAATAAATCGGAGTGGCCACCTTAACAATACACAGGTTTAAAAACATGGTTTAATCCAAATGTCCTCTTTCAGCAAATCCTAATACTTACCTATCTGCGGTCCTCGGGAAGCATCGATAAAAACAAGTTCTCGAATTTAATATCACTGGTACACATCTTATAATTCCAAAAGTAACCGATACCAATTGTTCCATAAGAAAAGGCGACAAAACCACGCATACACTCTTGTAACAACGTGAATCAGACACAACATGATGCTCACGAAGTATACACACGTTCCTTAACTCTCGAATAAGCAAAAGTTATAATATCCTAAGGTGAACCTCACCATATGGGGGTTGGAATTTTGAGGGTTTTGGCAATACATATGAATTCTATCCATGGTGATGCTAGTACACTACCGATTTTCGATGGTAGTGTGTCAGTTCTAAAACAATTTAAAATTTGGTAAAAATCACCCTTTTGTGTATGATTTCGATATATTAACCCATTCTTTTTAAAAGACAGGCAATGACAGAATGAATATAGTTTCTAAAGTTATTTTCCCCCTACAGCTTAATATTGAACATTGTCCCCAATTGTTCTCTAGAAGTACCCATAAACAGATAAATGGAAAGAAAACACAAGAAAAAGAAACTAGTACTCCCCCTGGTTTACATCAATAATCGGAGAAGAAACATAGTCGACAACTGGTTAAAACGCCTCCGAGAATCATCCAAAGAAAACTCCTAAGAACTTCCAAGCTTCTTCGCATCAAATAAAACCAATAATAAAGAAAAAGACTATTATACCAAGCATAAAAAATGTGCGTTTTACCTATGAAACAATGTGAATTTAGGTTCGACCTCGATAGATAGGATAAAGAATTGATAAACTCATTAGGTTATGGCTTGGTTATGACAAAAGAATACATATATTAAAAGTTGTGCAGTTTTATAATCAAAATGACTAAAACATTAAGTTTCAGACCTGGTGTTTTGAGCGACCCCGTCAGGGTTGTGGTGACCCACTCACCCGTCACAAGTGTCTTGGTGACAGATTCGCGTATTAATTCGTGACTCCTTCTCCCCAGTTTTTTTTTTTTTTCTGTATAAACGAAATTTTCACCACACACCACATGAAAAATTTATCTCTCTACTCTCTATCTCACACACACACACAAGTTAATTTCCGTGTAAAATTGCCTGTACAAAACCTGAGATTTAATCAATTCAATCATATGACTACAAAAACTTGACTCTATACACACACTCACACACACACAAACAATTCATTTATCATGTTTGAAATTGGCTTCAAAAGCCTGATAAATTCCCCTACACTTATTGTTTGCAAAATACATTTGATTAAAATTAAGGCGAGGTTAAAAACAATACAAAGCATGATTACAAGATAGTTCAAACATAATAAAACAAACCATGAAGAATTAAAACACACATGACACTCCTAATATGCGGGAAAGGTAAATTGGGTTGCCTCCCAAGAAGCGCTTTTCTTTATTAACGAGTCTTGTAGGCTAAGACTCTAAGTCATACGTCACATGTCCCGTAGAGTGGTCAAGTCGATGATTTTCTCAAATGAACTTTCTCTTTAGAGAGCTTCCTAAAGGTGGGGAATTGATTGTAGGGTTTTGTGTAAACTCTTCTCCATCTGGGTTGATTAATTAAACTAATCACATTGGCTTGCCCATGCCCCCATCTTCCGTTCTTGGTTGGTTTAATCCCATTTAATTGGAGTTTTTAAATTAGGCCTACTATTCCCGCACCATGTTTTCACTTAAGGTTAATATAGTGTGGCTCCTAATGATCCACCATCTCCTAAACACAGAAAAGTACCTAAAAAGTGGTTAAGTTCACGGCATCTTAAAATTTTCCCATTCTCCACGGCAAGTGCCGTCTATGAAGTCTTACCTGGCATAGTAAGGGGGTTTTGCGCCTATTTCACCCAGTGCTAGGTCAGGGTTTATCGGATTCCCTTTTTCCAAGTGTGGTCCAATAAGGTGCTTCCTCCTCACCTAAGTCTATTCCTTTTACACTGAATACCGACCTAGCGAATCATTCCTCCAACGTTATTTGCGGGCGCCATCCTACAATCAAATAACAAGCGTGGCGGGTTTTTTATTAGCCCTAGGAATCCTCTTCCCTACATAGTAAAGGGTCTCGGGAGCCTTTTCATTATCTATTACGTAGATAAATATTAAAATAATTTTTTAGTTTTCCTATGTGGAATTTTACGTCTTTAACGATCCCGACGGGGTAGGATTTGGTTCCGTCAGCCAATCCAAAGATATGGTCAGTCTCTTCTAATAATCCGATGTTAAGCTTTTTGAGAAGAGGAAAAGTGCGGAGATTATTCATTTACGCATAATCCTAGATCAGTTAGTGTGTGTCGAAAGGAGTGTAATTGAGTCCCCTAAACTACAAAGGAGAGTGTAATACCCGGGGTCTCCATTTTTGCAGGTGATCCTCTTGAACAAATGTTGATCACCATTTTATGCCTAGTATTAGACTCTCAATAATATTTATCTAATATAGCCTTTATAAGATTAGGGTGTGGCTAGTACTTCGAGGAACCGGGATAGGTTAAGATTCAAATCCATAAATTTCGTCTTCAAAGGTTGGATCGGGTTTCCTCCGATGTTTGACTGAGGTTCGAAGATTTGCATATCATTGAAATAGTTCCTGATCGTGTTGATCAAGGTGGACGGTTGAATGACATTAAGGATCAATAATATGGTAAGAACGAGCAGACAAACAGATGTCCCCAGTTTTTTAGGTTCTTAACCGTATCACAAAAAGGACAGCGTGTGCCCGCGATTAGGTCGGTGGATGCCTTTAACACAGTGTCCGTTTTTGTTGCACATCTCGCTTGTTTGTAGTTTGAAATCGGCATCAAACTGGATATCTAGGCGTCTAGAAGATGCCATGAATATCGAAAACCAAGTCCCTTCTGATATTTGGAATTGATTCTTAAAATATTAACGGACTGTTTTTGAAGTGACGTTCAAGGAATGAACCTTGGGTTGAACCGGTTAGGTTGTTTGCGAAATTAATTTGTGAGTTTTTGAGTTGTCTCCACCTAAGGATCGGGTGACTTCTCATAGACGGATTAAATTTGTCACTAAGATTGTTTTGCCGTGCTTCAAGGTATACCACTTACCTCCCGCTTCATCGGTACATGAGGATTGCGTAATCAACAAAGGCTTGTTCGGTTGTCCCATGCATTCTTAGTTTCATGGGGACCACGTCGATTTCACATGGCGTAGTGAATAGTTTACTTGGGTAGTTGTGATAGGAGTCAAGATGAGCTATCCATCGAGAGTTGGAATTTGATTTTCGAGCATCGATTATACGCGGTCAGATGTACTCGCGACACTTGAGGCAATTATTATTGCCTTGACTGGCTTAGCGAAATTGCCATGGGACGTGTCCAAACTTTTCGTTTGTCATAGATGGCGGAGGTCCTCTAATAATGCCCAAGATTCTTCGGCATTGAGGTCACGAAGCTTACCACACCGCCGTTTGGTGTCAATAGAATGTCCTTGAGATGGAGTATGACAAGGTCTTAAAAAAATTTAGACTTGGAGCCAAAGATCGATGCCATTTATGAGGTGGACATTTTGGATTAGTTACCTTGAAATGAGTCCATGCTTCTGATAAAGATTCTCCATGATGTTGTTGAGACATCAGGATATCATTGCAGAGTTTTGCAGTCCTTCCCGGTGGAAAGAATTGAGCAAGGAACTCGGGCTAGTAAAGATCCACCCAAGTGGATATAGATCCTCTGGAAGGCGTTCAAGCCAAATGCTATCTAATCCGCGTATGGGAAGAACTGAAAGTGAACGCATGCGCTTCGTTTTCCTATTTTCACTGTCAATGTCAAGTGAGTCTACAAGTTTCTAATGAAATCCTTGAGGTGTTTGTTTGGATCCTCGGACCGAAGTCCGTGGAATGAGCATCCGTTTTACACCAACTGGATCATGTCGGATCGAAGAGGTACCACGTTGTTCCCTTTGGGGAGCTCGATGGTATTCCTATAGCCCTCGTTGGTCTTGGTTTTGGATTAATCTTCTAGTAGTACGGATAGAATTCTCGTCTCCCATGGTGGTTGACGAGAATGAGTTACGAAACAATTAACATGAAGAAAAGATAGACTACAAGAAAGCTAATATGCGTGAATTAAATCTTGCTTGAAAGGATTCAAGCAAGTAGAACTAAGCTAAACTATGATCAATTCCTAACTATTCCCCAGGCGGCGACGCCAAAAACTTGAGCGTCATGTTGTCTCTGTAAGGAAATCTTTCTACACGTAAGTTTTACAACTCCCTATTAAGCACCTAATCGTTGTAGTGTAGTATAGGCAAGACTCGGGGTTGTTTATCGTTCCGAATACTTGAATCGAGGAATAGGATATGTGAAGCTTGATCACGGTCTAACAGAATTCTAAGGTTAAAGAAAGATTATTTTTAGGAGAGCGATGAGTGTATGGGAAATGGATGAGAAGAGGGGTGGTAAGAGGGTCGAGGGGAGGTAAGTCATATAATGTGGTAGATGGTTTGGTTTTTTAGCCCTACTTTTAACTATATTAGTTAACTATGCTACTGTAGAAAAGATAAATTAAAGAACTGTGTTTATTAATCATGTATTACCCCCTGAATTTGAAGTTCTACACTTGTTCAGTACAGGTTTGCATTTGTCACACGGACACACACACACACACACACTTTCCTAAAGCATGAACGAATTACACGAACCCGCCGTCTACTTAGTATGCCGCTAGAGCAACGCACATGCAAGGCTTTGACTTTTTTGGACTTTGGCCTTGATTTTGCACAGTCTTTTCCATTCCATGCTCAGTTTTGTCATTTTGGCTCTATTTTCTGTCTTTTTGCTGATATCCACTTCCTGCACAATACAAATGCAAAACAAACATATATTTGGCAGTTTTTGTCTGTTTTTGGTTATTTAAGCTCGCTTTTAGAGGCAAAAGATATGTGTAATTAAGCACTTATCAGGTATAATTGTGGGTATTTTTTTAAGCGTAGAAAAGTTTTGGTGGTTCCGGGTATGCCTAAACGTATTTTATCGTGAAACGTAAACACTTTACGCAACCAATAAAAATAAAATGAACAAAGTTAATAATTATCATCAAAATAATTACTTAACACTTTCTTGATATAAACATTTAATCGTTTGATGCCCGTTTACATTGAATGATCATTTTTAGCTTACGTGATTTAACTTAACGTTTACGATTTAAAAGCAAACGCGTACAATACTAAAAATACATAGTGAATTTATTGACGTCGTAAATGACCCTAAAACATGGGGTGTTATACTTTTAGTAATTTTATAATAATAAGCCCCAGCCCCAACCCATTTGCCAAACAAGTTTACAAAAATACAAATTTCAATTTCGGCTTATAATATAAGCCATAGCCCCAGCTCCAGCCCCATCATAAGCCCCAGCCCCAACCCCAGCTCATTTTGCCAAACATACCCCATATCTCTTATATTCTTGTTTAATAGTTGGATCGGGTAGATCGTGTAAGTATTTAGGTGAGTAAATACTTGTGGGGGCAGTTAGTATTTTAGGCCTTAAAATACGAGTGTTAGTGGTAGAGCGGTTCTAGCTAAGCTTAGAAATCGACATTAGGCTTAGTGTCAAAAATTGGTGTAAGCAAAGTGTGTACGGTTTTCTCTGCTTAAAAGGAACTTGTTGACATAGTGAAGTGAACTCTCAAGTTGGATACTCAAGGAGAGAAGTAGGGCGAAGAGGAGCTTCGTTACCAAACCACTATTAATCTTTGTGTTGTGGTTTGATCAATCTAACTTTTATCTCTTGTCTCATATTTATTATTGTGTAGATTAATATTTTTATTTACTTATCTCGATTGTTCATATTGTGTGCATATTGATATCACCTAAACTTGAATCTATGATTTTATATACAAACGTTAACTAAATTTAAAAAGCGGTAAACGATTCAACCCCTCTCCTTCTAGTTTCCGCAATTGGTATCTGAGCCAGGTTACCCAAGATTTTTAAAATAAACTATATTTTAAAACTTAAATCGATCTATGGAATCGGAAAAATATTTAGAACATGCAAAGACTGCCACTATTTGAAAGCGATGGATTTATTTATTGAAAAAATAGATTCGAGACTTACATGAAATCAAAAGATCTAGATCTTTGGCATGTTATTATCTATGGTGATTTCCCACCTACTCAAAATAATCTCGAAACTAAAAAGGATGAAATTGTACCATTTGATAAACAAAGCGATGATCTTAAAAAGAGACTTGCTAAAAACAAAGAAACTAAAATGGTAATTTACAATGCTTTGCCACGTAAAGAATATGAAATAATTTTTATGTGTAAAACCGCAAAAGAAATTTGGGAAACTTTGCTAATCACTCACCAAGGTAATAGTCAAGTCAAAGACAATAAAATAGATCTTCTTGTTCAACAATATGAGCAATTTACGATTCGAGAAGAGGAATCGATTGATAATGCTTTTGCTAGGTTTAACACTATTATTACTAGTCTAAAAACACTTCATGAAGGTTTTTCTAGCAAGAACTATGTTATGAAATTTCTTTGGGCATTTCATCCTAAATGGCATGCA